>PVJO010000277.1:185028-268983 GCA_004026905.1 Hystrix cristata | reverse complement strand
TTTAAAACAATTTATAATAATAAAAATGTAAACAATGATTCTTTTATTTAAGTACACTAGACTAAAAAAATAGCTCCCTTTGTATATTAGAATCTTATACATCTTTTACATTTGTATTTGTAAAGATGGAAGTAAAAGAAAATCAAATCATTATAACATGCTATTAAGTGAAAGAGCAGGGGTGTGTGTGTGTGTGTGTGTGTGTGTGTGTGTGTGATTTCACAGAGTGAAGAGGGCGGGCAGCTGTCTTATCACTTTACTGTCATTGTCTACGTTGACTCTGCCGGTGACATAACTGAAGCGGTAAGCTGCTGCAGTGACCCTGACAGCCGTGCCTGGGAGCCGAGCCTGAGACAGGTGGAGGAGTTAAGATACTTATTGGGAGCCTGGTCTCGGGACAAACCTGGGAGAGAAGCTGATGAGGGAGAGGACACAGGCAAGCAGGGCTGGGGTTTCAGGTGAAGTCCGGCCCTGGCCCGAAATGAGGGGTGCTCTGAGGCCTAAACCACACCGCCGCGGTGTAGGCGCATCTCATCCGACACAGTTCTGGGGGTGGCGGGGGAATCTGTGGGCCTCTCCGGCCAGTGTCCTCAGCAGTTGGGCACTAGGTGCAAGCAAAGTGGATCTGGGTTGGGCCTGCCCTGTCCTCACATCTGCAAAGCCACCTGGGGCCCTCTTGAAGACACTTGAAGTCACTGTTGTAGCCCCACAAGAACCATCAAGAAATAGCAGCTTTTCTGACTGTTAATTAGCTACTGACTTAAAGTCCACAGCTAGATTTAAACACATACGTGAATCCGACTTTCCAAGGAGAGAGAGAGAGAGAGAGAGAGAGAGAGAGAGAGAGAGAGTGTGTGTGTGTGTGTGTGTGTGTGTGTGTGTGTGTGTGTGTTGCACCTGCTGCGTCTTCACTTTCCTGCAGAATGCAGAAGGTTGGTTGGGAGCATCCCCTCTCACGTAGGCCTCACCAGTGTTTCTGAACACTGTGGTCACCCGGTTCCCTGCTGGCTGCAGATGTTCAGGAAAAACCCGAATGCAGCCCAGACTACAGTTTTGTCAGAAAAAGTCCTGGACTGGGATGAGGTCCTGAGATTTGATCCTTACTCCTGGTTTGGCGGCCTTGATTTTTCTGAGTCACATTTTTCTGGGTAAAACTGGATGATTGAATTCAATCAACAAAAGGTCCTTAACCTGGGCCTGAGAATCTCCAGGAATTACATTCAAAATTCAGCAAGAAAATTCATGCAGTGTACTGAGATTAAGGTGTAAAGCTTTTTTTTTTTTTTTTTTGTGATACTGGTGATTGAAACCAGGGCCTCATGCATACCAGGCAAGCACTGTACCACTGAGCTACACCCCCAGCCCTTTTTATTGTTTTATTTTGAAACAGGTACTTATTAAGTTGCCCAGGCTGGTCTCAAATTTGTGATTCTTCTGCCTCAGCCTCCCCAGTACCAGGTAATACAGGAGTCTACCACCATGTCCTGCTTTATCGGGTCTTTTTAAAGGAGAAGGTGAACCAACAAAGCTGATATCCAAGCTTCCATTCTCTGTTATCTTTTTTTTAGATAGGGTCTTGCCATATTCAGGCTGGTCTTAAACTCACTATACAGTCCAGGCTGACCTTGAACTTTCAGCAATCCTTTTGCCTTGGCCTCCCAAGTACTGGGGCTACAGGTGTGCGCCCTTACGCCCAGCCCATGACTTCAGTTAGGAGCATGAGAAGAGATTTAGGCCCAAGGGGGAATTCAAGCATTGCATTCCCGTTCTGGTTTTAGAAGTATAATTGATTAGAATGAAGATTCATTGGTCTCACCTTTCCCCATCTTCAAGTCAGATTTATTAAGAAAATTGAAGGAGGACTTGAAGAACCTTTTGACTTTCACAGCTGTATCTTTTCATCATCCTCACTGCCCTGTGAGAAGGGCGTCATCTTTATTTTAGAGAGGAGGAAACCCAAACATCAGTGATGTGACCCATTCGAAATCCAACAGCACCCCCTGGTGGTGATTATCTGGTGGGCCAAGACTTGCTGGGCAAACCAATGGTTTCCAAATCCTGGAGACATTTCCTGAAATATTTTTATTTTTAAAAATCATACTATTTTTCTTCTTCAAAAGTATACTTTACAAATTTAACAATTGAGATCACAGGGAAAGGAAGCCTTTGCATACTTCTGGAAGGAATATAAATTGCTGCAATCACCGTGGAATCTGGTGGCTCCGGACCATCGTGTGACCCAGTATATCCAGAGGAAATGAAATCAGGGTGTCGCAGATCAGTACGGAGAAGCTTTATGGGTAAGGACGAGCGAAGGCAAGTGGTCACAGCTGGGTGAAAGAGGTCTGCTGCTGGCCTTGAAAAAAGCCACTCAGAGGGCTTCTGATGCCAACCTCACCCTCAGGAAGCCCCGAGACTCCAGGCTAGGCACGCAGAGAGAAAATTATTTTTCTTTTTCATAAAAGTGATATGCATGCTTGGTAAACAAAAAATTACATAGTGCAAAGGAATAAGCTAGTAAGCCTTCTGTTTAAACGCTTCTAGTCCTGGTCCTTCACTCCATTTTAACTACTTTTTGGAGGGTCTTTTGGGGTCACCTCCAGTGGAGGTGGGTGTGAATGGGATGAGATCATCAAAGTTTTTGTAAAGTCTGGGGTAAGAATACGCTGAACCGAAGGGGAAGAACAGTGCCTGGCTGAGGACAGTGTCGGTATCAGGAAGTAGCAGGCATCGTCCTAGAAAAATTTGAGAATGAAATTCTGGAATAAATGAGCAGACCGTGGTGGTCAGAGGTGTCACCAGAGCCTGAGAAGTGAGGGTTGGTTTTTCAATGTGCGGCTTCTCACGATCACTCCAGAGTGCCCAGGTGGAGCCAAGAAAGGAGCAAGCCTTAGAAACCAGACCAGGAATCAGCTCTCTTCCTGTCACCACTAGGCACCTGGAGGGAGGAAAAAATGAACTCAGCTCTGAAGGTCCAGATCTGGCTCCCAGAGAGATCTCTTGAGAAGAAAGCTGAGAGAGAGTGTACCCGGTAAGATACTGGGCTCCCCCAGCCGAGCCAGCCATGTGCAAACCAGGTCCACCAGGACTCCCTCCAGGCTTCTTCCCACAGGCGTACCAACCAGCTGGGGAATTACCTGCAGGAATTTGGGAGATGACTGAGGAAATGAAAGCAATCCAAGTTGCTTTCCATCACTATGAGTAGATGGAATCACTATGAGTAGAAACAATCCATCACTATGAGTAGATGCCAACTAAAGTAAATCTAGAGTATCATTATGTATTCATACCCACAAAGGGAACAACTAGACATGGATTGCAAAACATTTTGTTATAATTTAGACTTACAGTATTATAGCAGCCAATGTTTTGTTTCATTATGTTTTCACTTATTGACATACCAACAGGCCCACAGAAAATTTGAAATCTCTGCCAGTCCTGCACTGACCTGTAGTGTTAGTGAAAATGAAAATTAGATATATACAGAGGAAAAGATTCACTCTCATAAATAGCTTGCATGAGATATAGTAAGAATAGTAAATACAGAGGAGGAACTATTAAAGATGCATAAGTACATGAGCTCATGAAAGCTTCTCTCTGTCTTCGCAAATCTCTTCTCTCCACCTCCAAGTTATACTTTTAGACTCGACCTTCTTTAAAGACGGTGTTTATCATCCTTCTGGAGTGGCCTGTTTTGTTTTTATTTTCCTTGGTGCTGAGGGATGGAAGCCAGGGCCTCACACATGCTAGGCAAATGCTCTACCACTGTGCTACACCCCAGCCCTGCTCTGCTGTTCTTTAACTAACAATAGCAGTGATGTGTTCTAATTACTGCTTTAGCAGTGTGTCTCTTCCACAGATCAGTGAGCTCCCTGTAGACCAAACGACTGCGAGAATTGCCTTACTTGCTAATGGTTCATCCACACAAAGAAGTACTCCGCTGCAGTAAAAGAAAATAAGGAATCATCAGGCATCGAGAAAATGAAAATCAAATCTACAATGAGATGATACCTCATATACACTAGGATGGCTATGATCAAAAAGTCAGATAGTGAGTGTTGATGAAGATGTGGAGAAATCAGAACCTTCATACATTGCAAGTGGGACTACAAAATGGAGACTGAGTGGAAAACTGTATGGCAGTTTCTCAAAAGATTTAACACAGAGCCACGTGATCAAGTAATTCTACTTCTAGACACGTACCCAAGAGAAACAAAAATACGCATTCACGCAAAAATTTAAACATGAATATTCATAATAGTATTTTTCATGATAGCACAAAATGGAAGTAACTCAAGTATCCAGCAATTGATTAAGCAATAATGATACATATTACAACATGGATGAACATTGAAAATATTATGTGGAAAAAAAAAAAAGAAAATATGATGTGAAAGGAGACAGTCACACAGGATGACATAGTATGAAATTCCACTTATATAAAAGGTCAAGAATAGGCAAATCTATAGAGACAAAGCAGGTTGGTAGTTTACTAGGACTACTGAAAGTAGGGAGGAAGGGTAAGCGACTGCTTATGGGTACAGGATTTATAAGGGGAGGTGAAAACGTTCTAAAACTGATTCTTGTGATGATCACACAACTCAGACTTAACTAGAAAGCAATGAACTGTATATCTAAATGTCTTAATTGTACAGTATGTGAATCAACAAAGCTGTTATTTAAAAAATAAGGAAGAGCTCTTTAATTCTGAAAAATGTGGCTTCTACAATATAAAATTGGCCAAAAAGCAAGGTAAAAAGAAGTATAATTTATAATATACCTGTACCAAGATGCATCATGTACAGGTACAAAATAAATGTGATGAATGTGATCATTATATGTAAAATGTACCAATAACATGTTCTTGGTTTAAAAAAAAAACAAAGCTATAATATACCTATTAGAAAATGGAGTAAATCACAATGTATGTGCACCAACTTATTTTGCAAAAAGAATCAAAGAAAGGACAAACCAAACAGAGAGGAGAAAATAGACAAAAAAAAAAAAAAGAAGAGGTGAGGTAGTGTCACTAAATCTTTTTGTGTAATTTTGACTTTTGAACCAACATTTACAGTAGTTTTCTAAAATGCAGGATACAAAGTTGATAAGAAAACTACAACTGACAAAAATGCTGAGTTGATCTGCATATCAAATGGTTAATAATAACCCCACAAGGGGAAAAAACCAAATTAGGATCATGAAACATAGTCTAAAGATGAAAGAACTGTAAATAAATCTTGAACTTTATTTAGTAGGTTTGTTAATGGCAGTGGTACAGATATAAGAATGTTGAAATATTTTTCGAATATTGAAAGGTGGAGAAAATGACTAAACTTACATTGAAATTTTTGGAAACCAGGGTGTTTGCTGTTGGAAAAGGAATATGCAAGCATGAAATGGGGCTAGAGATGAAGCAGCTCATGCAGCTCTTGGACTGGGATCAGAGAAGGCACTATGAAGTTACAACTTCGAAATAATAAAGTGTAGGTTTCCTATCTTATTGACTGTAAGAGACTAAAAACAACTACAGCCCAGTGGAAATAAGCAGTCTTAGACCCTGGGTCTTGTTTCTAAATTCTCTTCCCCAGTAGCAGGAAGAAGAACTTCTTCGGTATAATGCACTGATTGTAGTACATGGCCAGGGAAAATGTAGAACAAGAATTGCACACAAAGAAGTTTCTAGAGACTCGTAAGGCCCTGTCAAAAGGTCAGCTTGAAGAGGTGTCCACTGGCCAACTCAGGACAATTTGAGCATCAAAATAAGTACCTTTAAACCAGGCATTTTGTTTTTACCTTTTTTTTTGATGCTAGGGATTGAACTCAGGGCCTTGTGCTTGCGAGGCAGACATTCTAACCACTGAGCTAAATCCCCAGCCCCCAAACCAGGCATTCTGGCACACAACTGTAATCCCAGCTACTTGGGAGATTGAGGCAGGAAGATCCAAAATTTGAAGCCAGCCTGAGCAACTTAGCAAGACCTTCTCAAAATAAAAAATACAAAGAGCTGGGAATAAAGATCAGTGGTAAAGCGCCCCGGGGTTTAAACTCCAGTACCAAAAATAGATAGGTAGCTAGCTAGCTAGATAGAGAGAAAGTCTTTAGTAACAATTTATAGCATGTTAAAATAGGAATCTCTATGTTTACACAGTACTGATCAATTAATTGTTAGTTAATAAATAAGTAGATAGATGATAGGTAAGAAACTTTTTCCTTAAAGTGGAAAATCAATCAATGAATGTAGACAGAATGATAGAGTTAGAAAATCCCTGTTTAGCATCCATCATGGTATAATAAATTCAGCCAAGAAATATTAAGCAATGGTCATATTAGTGGGTGACTATTTGATGAAGAACAGACACTTATGTGGTTTCAAATATTTGTTAGGTACACAGAGAAAAAGAATAGTCATATAGAGAAACTCTGAGGCAGACCCCACTTTAATCAAGTAATGAATGCTAACATCACCCTGTTATACAAACTGAAATTATATGCTACCTCCTGAGATACACTGAGGACACACAGCACTATTTCTGTGACATCTCGCCAAAATGCAAAACGTGGGTCCATTCATGAGGAAACAAAGGGCAAAATCAGACTGAGGGACACTCTACAAAATAACTAACCAATAAGAGTATCACCATCATAAAAGTCAAGGAAAGATAAACATATAGCAATTTTAAAAAACATGCACTCCCAGATTAGAATCTTTTGGAAGAGGTAACACGAGTGGTCTAATGAAATAAGAAGCATGAATTGAGTCAGTGAGTTGATGATGGGTAATTTTCAATGTTAAGCTTCTGATTTTAAATGTCATCTTGTGGTTATATAGGAGATATTCTTTCTTATAGGAATTCTAAAGTATGCCATAATATTGAATATTATGTTACTGATGTTTTGTCAAAGTTCAAGGAGGGGGACACTTTTTGTTTTATTTCCTCATCTTTTAAATTTGAACTTATTTGAAAAATGAAAAGATCCATGAATCCACAGTTAAAGTGAAAATAAATCTATTTTCATTAAATAAGATCTGTTAAGGGGAGAGAGAAAATAAAAGAAGGGGAGAGAGCGAAAGCTTTTATTTATAGTAGAATGTAAACTGGAAAAAATGTATGAAGAAAAATAGTTTTAAAAATTACCATTTTCAAGGCTGGGTGTGGCAGTGCATGCCTGTGATCCCAGCACTTGGGAGGCTGAGGCAGGAGGATGGCTGAAACTTCGAGGCCAGCCTGGACTACAGAGTGAGTTCAAGGCCAGTCTGAACTACATAGCAGGACCCTGTGTCAAAAAACAAAAACAAAACAAAATCACCAGTTTCAGCCAGTAAGCTATTAATTCATTCAGACAGGAATCACGAATGAATCCTAAAAGTATTGAATCATTATTTGTGGAGGAACGGAATACTTATCCAGACTGAACATTTCTGCTCACGTTGCTTATTAATTATGAAGATGGAAATGCATCTTTACTTAAATCTGGTAGATACTATATACTTCATCCAAGTGATCAAAATTACCTGCTATAAAGCACTGAAAGAGACACACACAACTTGCCTAGTTTGCCTGCCAGGGTTGCATAATCAAATCTTAAGTAGACACTCAACAAAACTCAAGTGAGGGGCACCCAGAAAATAACAGGCAAATGCTTTTTTAAATGATGTCATGATAAAAATGAAAGGCTAATAAGTGCAGTATTTAGGACACTAAAGAGATAACACAGCTAAGTGTAATGTGTGACCCTTGTTTGTATGTTGGACTGAAAAAATAAAGATGACTATATTTAATATAGTCAGCAAAAATGTGAATAAAGACTGTATATCAGATAATAATAGTGGATCGAGGAATTTGACAATGATACTTGTTCAGATTCTGAGGAGATACATATTGGGAGTAAAGTTGATCTTTTCAATTTACTTTGAAATGTTTCATTAAAAAATAAAGAATGTGTAATATGTATCTGTGCAAGGAGGGGCACAGAAGTGTCAGAATGCCAATTTAAAGTGATGTTTTCAAATGTTTTAATTTATAAAGACATTTCATTCAGCTCTGTATCTTTAGTGTTCCCAGCGTAGCCCTGGGACACAGTAGACACTCAATATATGTCTATTAAATGTCTAAATTAAATGGGAAAGTCCAGTTAGGACTCTTTTTTGGGGGATGGGGGATGCTGGGGATCAAACTCAGGCCTTGTGCTTCTAAGGCAAGCACTCTACCACTGAGCTAAATCCCCAAGCCCTAGTTAGGACTGTTTTAATTGGAAGTAATAAGATACAAAGTTCAAACTGCCTACGTGACAAAAGCAGTCAGTTCATTCAACTAAGAAGTCAAGTGTGTACCTGCTTCAGGCATAGCTGGATCCAGGGGCCCAATATTGAGGATTTGGTCTCTGCCTTGCACTCCCCAGCCTCTTCTCCACCTTGCTTTATGTTGGCCATTTCTCTCTTTTCAGCTGCCCCCATATGCCCAATATACATCCCAATATCAACAGAAATAAAGACCCTTTCATGCAACTGTTTCATTAATCGTTCTCTTTTAATCTCATTGAGTTTACCTGAATGATCAGAAAGGGTGAAAAATTGTTAAGGGTCAGATCTGAGACTTGTTAACTTCATCAAAACACGTAAGAAGAGAGTGAGCGCCGTTCGCTGCAGAAACCCAGGCACTGTACAAAGAGAAGGGAGGCTGGGCCCTGGGTGGGCCAGAGGTTCGGTGTCCACTGCAGAGCCACTCTGTGAACCAAGACACAAGAACTCAAGCACTCCTGTTGCTCTTCTGAGCCCTCCTGGGTCAGGGGCGAGGCTGCCTCAAAGGAGGCAACCACCAGCTCCCAGACCTCTCTGCATGGTTTCCCTCTCCCACGGCGTGCTGAGGGCTGTTTTGTCCTAGAACGAGTGGCACAAAAACAAGGCCGTGAACTCTTGGAACATCGCCCCTGAGACAGAAGGGCACCCTAGTCCTCCCTTCTCCTTTTTGCCTCTTGGATTAGCTTTTCTGTGTATCTCTGAGCATGAATTCAGGGACTATAAAGTCTCCAAAGGGAATTTCTGAAACCCAAGTTGTTTCTTCCTAGGCCCATTAACCTAGGCCTCAAAATAAGTGCTGCATTTTGAAAATCAAGGTAAAGAAAGCTCTTTTCAAAGAACAGTGATAAGAAGTGGTTGTGTATTCTAAACCCGTCATTTTGGAAACTGGTTCTGATGAAATTAGCTTAATAGATCAAATAGTTGCCATGTTTAGACACTTACTGTGTTCAAAATCATTTGAGGGAATGCCGTGAGATTGTGGGAAGTAGAAAACATGGTCTGTACCATTAAGAACCTCTTGACTTTAGTCAGGTTAGAGGTCATTTAGCTGCTGGGGACCTCACTGAGGATCTATTACAGCCTCTAGGAGCCAGACGTGTGGTGGAACTTTGGAGTTGCCTGTAAGTCCCGCAGATTCAAGGGAAGAAGGGATCAGGGAAGACTGGGACTTGAGCTCAACAAAACAGGGTTTTCGGCTGCCCTACTCACTCATTCGTCCCCTGTCTAGAAGAGTACCCAGACACAAAAGCTTCCATAAATATGTGCTCCTTGAAAGAACAGATTGAGGAGGATGTGCAGAAAGGCCTTCGGAAAAAGTGGGAGAGGAAAGTGAAGGCTGAGTGAGATTTGAAGGAGTTTTAAGGATGATGAGGAGACAGAGCAGGCCTGGAAGACATGAGGTAGTTGACAAGGCAAAGCCGAGCCAAGCCACGCTGGAACCAGCGATGACTCATTACTGGCACAGAGGGAAGGTCGGTACAGGGCAGATGGTGCAAACGTAACAGGCTGCTTAGGTTAGTGATCACAAACCAGCAGCTCACTGGCCAAATTCAGCAAACAGATGTGTCCTGTTTGAACTTTCTGCTGTGGTTTGAACGGGCCTTTTCCAAAACTCAGATGCCGTTAATGTGATAACATGAAGAGGTGGGGCCTTTAACAAGTGACTAGACCACGAGGGCTCCTCTCTGGTGAATGGAATTAAGGCCCTCAATGAAGAGGCTCCGCACAGTATCTAGCTTGCTTGCCTTTCCTCCTTCTGTCTTCCCCTTCAGAAGATGCTGCAACAAGATGACACTTGGAAGCAGACAGCAGCCCTCATCAGACAACTCAGCTTCCAGCACCCTGATCTCGGACTTCAGCCTCCAGAAGTGTGAGAAGATAAACTGCTGTTCTTTATAAATTCCCCAACCTCAGGCATTTTGGTTTTTTTGGTTTTTGGGGTGTTTTTTTAAGATTTTTATTAAAATTTATCCAAAATTACACAGACTTACAGGCAATTACACAAGGTGACAGACCACAGTTAATTGTACCTTTTGCTTATGACAGTGAGCAATGTAAACAACCGCCTACACACAGCAGTAAGTCACAACTATATAAAGTTACTATAGTCCTCAGTGTATGTGCCACTGATTTACGTTTGGGTTATTAGGTTCTTATTTTTAAGATATCGTTATTCCTGTGGATTCCCATTCCCCTCCCCCTTTGCCCTCTTCTTGTTCCCTTAAACCCTTTGTCTATTAGCTTATATCTAACACTTGTCTTTTTGTATCCATTGTTTACCCTTTTCTTTTGTTTGTATTTTACCTCACTCAATGAGGGATACCATGCGGTATTCCAGCTTGAGAGACTGGTTTATTTCACTCAACATTATATTTTCCAGGTCCATCCATTTTCCTACAAATGACTCTAGTTTGTCATTCTTTATAGCTGACTAGTATTCCATTATGTATAGATACCACATTTTGTTTATTCAGCTATCCATTGGTGGGAATACGGGTTGCTTCCAGATTTTAGCTACTACAAATTGTGCTGCTATAAACATTGCTGTGCAAGTGTCTCTGTAGTATGATGTCTCTAGCTCTTCAGGAAAGATACCTAGGCATTTTGTTTTAGCACCACAAACAGATTAAGAGACTTGGCAGTGTTTCAGAATTGTGAGACTTTTATACAGTGTTCAGATGTCCAGCTTTTGTTAAAAACTCGGGAGATCCAGCAATGCTAAGTTCACATTCTCTCGCAGCAAGACTGGCTGGAATGGAGTAGCACTCCAGAGAGAGCCTGCTCTTCAGTGAGTCCATCTCTGACTGACCTGACTAGGCGCTCTCAGCCCGTTGGCTGGTGACCAGCACAGGGGAGCTCATGTGGGCACCACTGTCCATTCCCTCTGCAAACACGTTAGCAGCGCACTCCTCACTCCCCTTTCTCTCTCCTTTCCTCCTTTCACTATTCTGTATGACTCTCTGACGTTAGCAAGATTTTATGTAAAAGTTTAAGTAAATTCTAAAAAGAAGTAAAGGAACTCAGAAGTTTGGCAGAACTAAGCTTCTGCATGGCACCTATAAAAAGAGAGGTAGAAAACTGTTTTAACAAAATTAGCCTCCATGAATTTCTATAGTCATGCATTAACTGGAAAGCACTAGAAGCAAAGGCAAATTGATTATTTTCACCTTTTCTCTTTTTACCCCCTTACAAAAGTCCTAGAACTACAGTCTCTTCAAGGACATCGGCATGAATATTTTTGTTATCTTCCTTCTCTAGTATTTTCAGAAACTTAACACATGCTGGATGTGGCAGGTGTGATACTAATTTTAATATGGGTGGGAGTCCGCCTAGGCAGCTATTTCAGAAAGGCCCGGGAATTGTATCAGAGCCTCAGGCTGGCTGACACATCGTACTGCCCGACAGCAGCCCATTTGGGCGGAAGCCTGTTGCACGCCGGCCTCTTTCCAGCCAGTTAAACCCCTGGGAGTTGCAAGTGATTAAAAAGCACCTGTTACAGCTTTGGCAAGAACCCCGAAATAGAGTAACCATCTTTCATGAAAGCTAAACTTCAGCACTTGCAGCTGCTTGCTTCCTTATCAAAAATCAATTCCTGTCTATTATATAACATAAATAGCATGGCCTTTCCCCCTTTCCAGGTCACTACTTTTCTTCTTGACTGAAGAAATCTTTGAGCATTTCGTGTAGATGTGGAGTCAGTGGAGAAAATATTTTCTTTTTCTTTTTAAAATCAATGCCCCACTAAAATAATCCACTGTAAAAAAATATTTTTTATTTGGCTGCTTTTAATAGTAAGCATAGAGCTAATTGTTTTCTTAAAATTTTTGTTCTCTTTCCAGAAGAGTGCAGAAGAATGCATGAAGGAATATGCACGGAAACTTTAAACATTGTCCAGAAAATACAACAATCAATAAAAACAGACTTCAAGCTGGGGGCTGTGATTCCAGCTATTCAAGAGGCCTGTGATCCCAACTACTCAAGAGGCTGGGGCATGGGGATCAGAGTTTGAGACCAATCTGGGCAACTTAGCAAGGGTACCCTTAAAGGATAGCACAGTGGCAGAACTCTTGCCTAGAATACATGAGGCTTTAGTCCCCAGTACTGAAAAAAGAAAAGAAAAACAGACTTCAGTGTAGTAATAATAATTACTTCAGTATAGTAATATAATGATGATGATAATAACAATAATATACAGAGACAATGTGTTATTATGTAACTATAATAATAATATATGTAGAGACAGAGAAACAAATAAAATGGGATGGAGGGAAAAGGGACAAGAGAGAATGGAGAGATATAATGACAGAATGTGCAATCAAAAGGTGAGAAGAGAAAAATTGAAAGCTGACCCCATGATCAGATCATTCCCCAGCCCCAAACAATCTCTGTCCCAAAACTTATCTAACTTTGCAACTACAGACATGCCATACATTTTCAGTCTGGCCCATGAGCTTCCAGCATACTTAGTCTAGTTAGTTTGATCCATGATATCCTGGACACCTTAATAAAACTATCTGTAGAATATTCTTTCCCCAAATTTATCTCACAAACTTGTCTTAGCTTTCTCAAGAGTAATAAGCACACTCAAAGCAGAAATCGTTCTGCAACAGTTTGTCATCTTAATTATCCAGATATTTTTCCAGAGTATGTACAATTTTATTGGTTGCATTTTGGATAACTTGTTTTATGAATTCAGTAAGAATTTACTTAGCCTTCTGTACATTTGTAAAAGAGTAGTCTCCCAGTCACATCCCAGTATTCCCTATCATTTTATAATATGGCTTTACTGAGATACAATTCACATACTATACAATTTACCTACTTAGTGTTCAATTCAAGGACTTTTAGTACCACCAGACTTGTGCATCCATCACCATTATCAAATTTAAAATATTTTCACCGCCCCTTATCCTTTAGTCGTCACCTCCCCCATCACCAGTTACCCTAGGCCCACAGCCCTACCCAACTACTAACCTATTTCCAGTCTACTTATTGCTTATTCTTGGATTTGTCATATAAATGGACTCACACAGGATGTAGTTTTTTTGACTGACTTCTTTCTTGTGGTGTAATGTTCTCAAGATTCACCCTTGTTGGGCCTGCATCAGCACTTCACTGCTCCTTGTTGCCTGATAACATCCCCTTGCACAGATGCGCCACCTTTTTCTTCTCCCTTCATCAGTGAATTGACACTTCAGTTGTTTCCACTTTTTGGCTATTACGAATAATGCTGTTAAGAATATGGGCGAAGAAGTTTTTATGTATGTTATGTGTGTTACCATTTCCCCGGCATATGCCCAGAAATGAATCCTCATGATATTTATACTTATTTTAACACTTTTTACCATCTAATATAGTGCGTATTTACTTTTTAAACTCCCTGCCCTTCCCTAACTAGAATATAGCTCCTTGACTCTGTAATCTTGGCCTATTTTGTTCACCACTTAGAACCAGTGCCATGCAATACATATACTGTATGAACAATTCAAAGAATGCTAAAATTATTAGAGCAAGATTAGGGAAGAAAACCTATTAATTTAGTAAGTCAGTTGTGTACACATTAAAAGTCAATTTGTGGGAAGAGGTCTGGAATGACAACTTTCGGAACTGCCGCAAATCTGTGCCTTGACAGTCAAGTGACTTCCTTGAGGCCCCGTTTCTCACCTGTAAAATGTGGAACTTGAACCGGTCAGTATTCCTGGCTCCTTCCAGCTCAGTATTCCAAACTTATAACTTAAAAATGATTGAGTGACTTGATTTTCTCATAAATTATTTATCTTTCATTCATTTGTTCATTCAATAAATATTCATCAACTGCTTTCACAGGTCAGACAGTCTCCAGCCAGAGTCTTATTTATTGTATCAACATTTACAGTGTTGGGATAATAATTACACCATTGTTGATTTAAATTTCTTTTTGTACTTCGATATAGCTGGATTATGCTTTAAAAATGACAACCATATTTTAATTTTAATTTCAATTTTTTAAGACACAAGTAGAAGCAGGAAGACTAAAAACATCAGTATTAGCATAAATTATTATTTCTTGCTTTAGTGTGTTCCAATTTCACATGGGTACAAAATGCACTCATTGGCAGAAATAGAACAAGAGATAGTGGGGTGGGGAAATAAAAAGCTGTTGGTGAGACGCAAGGGCTGTGGCTTTTGCTGTCTGGAACTACAACCTACATTCTGAACACGCGGCCTTGACCATTGTTACCTCTTCCTGTGTTTTTCAGTGTTCATAGACTGAAGGTTTGCCCGAAATAAAACAAGCCTCTCTATCATTTTTCCATCCGGGCAGTTTATTCTTTGATTTGTATAAGTCCTCAAGTGTTGGGGGCAGCGAGATTAGGAGAATTGACCGCTTTTTCTTCTCAAATTGGCACTGTATGATTGCGGGCAAGCTTCACACTAGTCTCCCTTGTTCCTCGGTTTTGTCTTCTGAACTATAATAGGTTTAGAGTTTAGACCCTTGTTGCTTTCAGATCGAGTCCAACCATCTGCAGAAGTCAGAGCAATCCAAGGCAGACAGATAGCAATGAATGTGAGGGTCTCTATACAAAGTCTGTGTTTTTGCTGTAGAGATACACTTGCAAAATCACTGGCTAGGTTCCTGAACCAAATACCCTAAAATGTACTGTCAGGAGAATTTTCCATGATTAAGTCCCAAGGACAGTTTTATGTAATCTGCCTAGTAAATAATTTTAAGAAAGTATTTTTGGAGAGCGAAATGAACCTGCGAAGTAATTACAAAAATGTTTCACACGGCAAGGTTTGGAGCCTCCGTGTGCCAGGCACCAAGCAGGGTGTGATTAACATTTCTCACCTGACATGCCCAGGTATCAGGGAGATAGGCATCACTGGCTCTATATTTTACAAATGAGGATGCTGAGGCTCAGAAATGTTAAAGCTTGTCTAGGATTATACAGGTAATAGACAAAATCTACAGGATCTGAAAGATGTAACACTTTTCACACTATCAAAACCACTGCAAATGTGTATTTCACATTCATGATTGATATAAAATTTTATCTTTGCATGTGAAGTGCACAATATGTATTGGAACTAATAGATACTAACAATTACAATAGTTGCTTTCAGAATCAAGAAAGAGGATTTTTTTATCCTTCTGTAGCTGAAGAACCTTTTAAAAAAACCTGAGCAAATATTTTTATTTTTAATTATCAAATATAAATCATAAAGCACTTCTTTAAAAAACATTCCAGTGAAGCTTGAAGTTCTGGGATGTGGTTTTCAACCAAATTTAATTGAATGAATTATTCACGCTTTGATTCGGAAAGCAAATCCCCCTATCTATCCAGAAGTGAATAGTAAATAGTTATTCTAATAGAAAGTCAGTAAGTTTGACCAGTGGTCTAGCTCAGTGGTAGAGGGCTTACATAGCATATGCAAGATCCTGGGTTTGATCCCTAGCACTGCAAAGAATCAAATCAAATCGGATCAGTAAGTAGATGCCCGGGGCATTGCCTGTTCCCTAAATTCTCATGGTCTGAGTTTTCTCATCTCAATCCTCACATTGTTCAGAAAGATCTTTAGTCTAGCTCTGCCCTACATTCTTTTAATGTAATCTTGTGATATACATTACCATTATAAAACAATTTTAAATCCTAAGAAAGAGGGACAAAAGGTTTACTATAAACTAGTTTTATCTAATGATCATGAACACTAGAACCAGCTTGTAGTGTTTTAAAGAAAATAAAAGAACTCTGGGAATTAAGAAAAAGTTGTAGAATAAAGGCAGAAATGAGGAGTTCAGAAGCCCTAGGTGGTAGAAACAAATGCGATAAGTAGATTTGAACTTGACTGTTTTCAGCCATTTACAAACTTCCTGTGCTGTTTATTTAAGCTGGTGAGGGAACATCTGAATGATTTAGGTTGGGACTTTTGCCCACATCTTGGTCAAAGGAGGGTACTCTACATCATGACAGATCTACATGATCTCTGCTTGGAGGTGAGTATCACTTCCCTCAAGCAAAAGTTAAGTGCTGTTTCTGGAAGAAGGGAGTAGGGGCTGGGCAGGCAAAAACAACAGACATCTATGAACCTGAACTCAGGAATTTGGCCTCTTCATTCCCTTGGAGGGATCTATGTCATCTTTTGAGGCCAGATGCAGATCCAAACCATGAATAGACATGAGGATAAACTCAGGATCAAAGCTATGGCCCAGGCCGGGAAGGGGCAGGCCTGAGCCAGGGGAGGCGGAGGCCAGGAAAAGGCACTTGGAGCGCTGAGGGGTGAGCAGCTGTATCCTCTGATACACACTTCATACAGTGGCCTACACTGAGAATGTACCACACGGTCAGTGGAATGGAATTCAGGGTAGACACCAGCCACGCAGAAGCACACAGAAACCTGACAGGAAGGCTTTGGCTCAGTACGCACTGCAGCCAGGCATTTTTCTCTCAGTTAACTCCAATTCTTTGTAATATCCAACAGAATAAGCCTGGGCCAGCCAGGTCAGAGGGTAACAGCAGCTAAGCAAGAGTGACCAGGCCCAAACTGTGTATACAGGTGACACCAGGGAGGTTAGCTGGAGCAGGGAAAAACAGTTCCCCCTCTTTCTTGAGCTGAGGTTCGCAGCTGGCACAAGAAAGCAGTCCTGCTTTGTGTCAGGCGTTGCTGCTACCAGAAAGGGGGAGCTACTGTGGCAGATTCACGGGGTACAGTTACATTTAGAGCCAACTGCTGAGCCGAAGTAACCGTATCGGCTGCAGGATCCAAGAAGCAGTTTGAGACTGTAGTTAAGAATGAGGTAGAGAAATAAGAAATGGAAGGAAAAAATAGAAAGGAAGCTTTTGTAAATAAGGAGGGAGGAGGGGATGAGGGGAGGGGACAGGAAGAAAAGAAGCGACAAGATATATCATGTACAGGTACAAATCCCCTATGATGAATGTTATCACTATGTACATCTAAAATGTACCATTAAAATAAAATTTTAAAAAAATGAGGTAAAAAGCCCAAAGAGGTGGTGCGTGTCTATAATCCCAGCACTCTGAGGGGCTGAGGCAGGAAGATCACAAGTTTAAACCCAGCTTGGGCAACTTATCAGTTTAGCAAGACTCTGTCTCAAAATAAAAAAGGACTGGGGATGTGGCTCAGTGTGAAGACCCTGGTTCAGTCCTTCAATCCCCAGTACAGGGGTGGGGGGGAGAGAGAGAGAGAGAGAGACTGACTTGGTGTGGAAGGCTGAGTCAAGGTGGCAGTTTGGAAGCCAGGCTGGACAAGTTAATGAGACCCCCATCTCAAATGAGGGGGAGGGGTGACTAAGATGAGAGAGAAACAGAGTGAGAAATAAAATGACTCGAGAAAGTTCAGAATATAGGTCAGGGCCAAAGCCATGTTCTTATTGTCTTATTGGGTGCTGGTCACATGACAAGGGCCGGGCAACATATTAGATCATTTAATAGTATAGCGCTGTGCTAGAAGAAATTAAGCAAATATCTGGGTCTCCTGACCTCTGATTTCTTGATCCACTTGAATGAACCGTAGGGAGGAATTGGAGACCTCAAGTGCAACATCCAAACCTCCTAAGTCAGGCAACCAGCCAGATGGGCCTTAGTGAGTAAGCAGACCTCTGCTTCCAGGACAGATACGCTCCAAGTAAGGACACCGGGGCTTTGGGCTTGGCAGTCATGTTTATTAAATATGAGTCATTGTCTAAAAGAGAAGTGATTTTTTTTTTTTTCCCATGAAACAGTGATTCTCAACCAGCGCTGGAACAGATACTTGCATCTGACACTGGAACCATCCGGGGTTTGAATAGGTTGATGCCCAGTTGTATCAAGAGAGTCTCTTTATTTAGTCTGGACTTAGAGTCTGTGTGTGTGTGTGTGTGCATGTGTGTGTGCGCGCATGTGTGTGAGGGTATGTGTCTGTGGGTGATGGTAAAGCTCCCCAGGTGATCCCAATGTGCAGTCAGGGCTGAGAATTGCTCTCTAGCAACACTGGGTCCCAGTGAGCGTTCCGCAGATCACTGGCCCAGCAGGCGTTCATTGAAAACCAGGTTTCGAATCCAAAAAATAATGAGAAGTAATGCAGAAAGTATATAAAACATTTTTGGAGGTGTAACAAATTCTGAGAAATTTTTTAGTAAAATAGCCTACCCTTCTCCTCTTTAATAAAGTAACATTTACATCCAGTACAATACCCAGATGCTAAGTACACAGTTTCTACAAATGTATGCACCCAACAATTGGTGAATCTGGGTAAAGGGAATATGGGAAGTTCCTTAATCATAGCTCCAAAACTTAACTATAAACTGAAGATTATATAAAAATTAAAGTTACCAAAAAGTATACATTGTGTTATCATTACTCAAATGAAAAGAGAGAATATTCCCATCACACCGTGAAGTTCTCTTGTGACACTTTCCCTTCACCCCTAGACCTTCCTTAGGCCTGAGTTATCTAAATGGTCTCTGTCATCATAGCTTAGCGCCACCTGTTGCTGTATTTTACAGAAATGGTATCACATAGTAAGTGCTAGCTTGTTTCTGCTTCGGTCTCTTAACATGTTTCTATTGTTTTGTGAATCACACTTCACATCTGTGAGCTTCATGTATATCGTGTGAATTGCTAGTCCACAAAGCTGCTATAAACATTCTTTATACTAGTATTTTTGTGGACATAATCTTTGCTTTCACTTGAGTGCAGCAAGGTCATCATTGTGTGCATTTGTGCGTATCAGATGATACATACGTAAATACGCAGATGCTGAGAACTCCATCTAGGGGTGAAAGTATTGCTGCCAGCTGCCATCTGTTTAGTAGCAATCTCTTTTCAAGGTGGTTGTACCACTTTTTATTTCTACCAGCAGTGTACCACAGTTAGTTCATATCTTTGCCGATGCTTGGTACTTAAATCCTTTTCTTTCCAGTCATTCTAGTTGATGTGGTTTTAATTTGCATTTCCTAGATTACTGATGATAGTAAGCACACTTTCATGTGATTATTGACCATTTTTAGATCTTTTAATAAGAAGTGACGCACGTCTTTTGCCTAATATTGTCTTCGTAATTGTTCATCTTTTTATTATCAACCCATAGGGGTCCTTTAAATGAGTCCTTTGTCAGATATATGTATTGTATTTTCTTGAAGTTTCTGAATTTTCCCTTTCACTTTCTTAACCATTTTTGAAAAGATATGTTTTTGACTACTTGAAGTCTTTTTATTTTGTTAAAGCCAAATTTGACATTTTTTATGTTCCGTTAAGTGATGTCTGCCTCCCTCAAGGTCATGAAAATAGTTTTCTTAACACTTTAGCTTCCATCAAATGATTTCATATTTTGATGGTTCAGTCAGAATTTCACAAATATTTTTGACCATGAATTTATTTCCCTACGTAATACCTATCTCCGACCCAAAAAGTTAATATATAAAACAGAAAATGTGTATTTCCCTAAAGGAATCAGTATAACAACCCGAACTGAGAAACATGTCCGGATACCATCAAATCCTTTTGCTACAGTCTCAGAAAAGAACAAGAAACAGAAGGCAGTAAGTTAGAAGGAGGCTACTATTGACTTCTCTAATAAGGGGTTGGAGTAAACTTTCACATGGTTTGGACAGAACTGTTTTCCATTAGGTTTAAAATCATAAATATTTAAAATGTGAAAAATTATCAAATGTCAGCTAATCCTTCTACCAATGTATTAGACAGCTTTGTATCACTGGACAAAATACTTGAGATAAATAATTTAAAAGGAGACTCATGAGTACACTTCGAATTGTTTCTCTGATATGAGTAACCATGAGGGTAAATAAAGACAAAGAGGTGTAATAGATATTATATAAAAGGAAGGTTATATTCAAAAGAGAGGAGAACTAGAAAGGGAGAAGGGGGAAAAGAAAGAAGGGAAAGGAAAGAAAGAGGAAAGGGAAAAAAATGGGAAAATACAAATAAACCTGCTGTGAACAGGGAAGAGGGGAACAGAAGGGAAGGGTGAAGAAGAGGGAGGGGAAACCAAGATACATCCTGTACAGGTACAAAATAACCGTGATGAATGTGACCATTATGTATGCAATGTACCAATATATGCTCTTGGTAAAAATAAAAAAATTTAAAAATAAAATAAAGGAGGAAAGAGTTGTTTTGGTTCATGGCTTCAGAGGTTTCAGTGTGGAGTCACTTGGCACAGTGCCGCGGGTGGAGGAGAGTGCTCATCTCGGCAGCTGAGAGGGAGTGGTCAAGATCTCAATATCTCCTTCAAGTGTACACCTCCAGTGACCTAACTGCTTTCCACTAGGGCCTACTGCTCAAGGTTACACGACCTCCCAATAGGCGAGTGACCAAGGCTTTAGCATATGAGCCTTAGGGAATACTTACGGTCCAAACCATAACCAGCAAATTAGCTCCTATGAGGCCTTGGATACAAGTGCCATGTCTCATTCATCTCTCTTTCTCTCAGCACCCAAAGCAGTTCTGGGTATATAATAAACATTCAATAATCATATTTGCATTTGAAATATGCTATCTCGTAAAGGATGTACATTAAACTATTAAGATGGTCTTCAGGTGGTGGGACTACAGGTAACTTTTATCTTCATTTTTTAATCTCTGTTTTTGTATTTTCCAGAATGAACAATAATTACACATATATATGCACTGTTATTGTACTCTGTGTGTATGTGTGTGTGTGTGTGTGTGTGTGTGTGTGTGTGTAAAATAGGCATGGGAAAGGACTGTTAAATCTTCATTAGGAGAAAAGAGGGAACACTTTTGTCATTACTTAAGTGTTCTCTTATTAAGTAATTTATTTCAACATTGACACAAAGACCCTGAAGTTTCTGTTTGAATTTGAGGGGTTGGCGACTTAGCTCAGTGGTACAGCACTTGCCTAACAAACGCAAGACCCTAAGTTTGATCCTCAGCGCCCCCTCAAAAAAGATGTTTGAATTTGAGAAACTAATAACTGATGAGACTAAGTGGCCAGGAGTCATTGCATGTTTTGCAAATGTTTCCAAGTAGTAACAGTTAAATGTATAGGAAACTGGATGCTTTCTAAAATAGGCCTGAGGTATGCTGTGGACGTGGCCATAAAAAAAATTCCCACTGGGTTTTCTATCTGTTACATTGCTAGCAATGAACCTGTTGGGAACATTTTATTTTTTTAAAAAATGGGCATGAGGTATTTATTACTGCTAGGTGAGAACACGTGAATGTTTGATCTGCTGCTTCAATATGAATTTACCTTCAAACATCAAATGCTTAGTTTCTAGATTAATGGTTAAAGAACACTAATGGCCATCAACATTCCTCCATCTCAAGGAATCCCTTTAAAAACCAAATGCTTTTTAAAAAATTATAATCTGTACAGTGCTAACCAAGGAAAGTCAATCATGGATCAGAGTATTATTGCATTTAACCTGTCACCGGAACAGTAGTATTTTGTATATAGCATTTCAAACATTATATTTGTGCTTACCTTTTTAAAGACACTTCATTTTACTTGTACTAACTACACAACTCTGCCCGATCGGAAAGTACAAAATAGAGAGTGTACTCACAGTAAATCCTTGGTAAATAAGGATATTACAATAAAGATCAACTCTTCACTGTATTAATCTGTTGCCCATAAACAATACCACAGCCTTACTGAGTTAATAAGAAAAGAGGTTTATTTTGGCACATGATTCTGGGGGTAGAAAATCAAAGGGCCACAAATGGGTGTTGGCCACCTTGCCAGCAGAATATGGCGGCAGCATAGGGCGTCACTTGTCAAAGGACCGGTAGTGCATGTGTCTCTTCTCTGTTCCTCTTCCTATAAAGCCACCAGGATTGATTGTGGCGGCTTCACCCTAATGACCTATTTAATCCTAATCATCTCCCAAAGCTCCACTGTTGAATATCATAGCCAGATTATATTTTAAATCTCTTAATACCTACAATGATGATTAAATTTCAACACATGAAACCTTGGGAGACACTCAAACCATATCCAAACCATAGTAGTCACTATATATGAAACTTTTTTTTTTTTGAGACAGGATCTTGCTGTGTAGTTCAGGCTGGCCTTGAACTCACTATGTAGCCCAGTAGACCTGAACTTGTGACATTCCTCCTATTTCAGCCTTGTGAATGCTGGATTACAGGTGTGCGCCACCACGTCTTGCTCATACATGAAACTTTTATAGCCACATTGGAGAAGTTTTCTTTTCCCCTCAGAATGCAAAGCAGTTCTCTTTTCTTGTTTCTTATAAGCAAAGAACACTTTTAGTTCTAAAACTGAAATAAAAAGATGATACGGAATGCAGTAAAATGATACATATTTACCCATCGGTCTATTTAGTAGACGTCTGTGGTGGAGTCGCTGTTGGAATACCTATGTGGTTGCTATTCACTGTTTTCATTAACGTGAATAATACCAAAGAGAATATTTTAGATTTGAAAGGAGTATTGCAGATGAGACTTCAGTAATTGCTTCAGCAGACCACAAAGAGCTAGTTTTACAGCCAGAAACGTGGGATGACCTGGCTCAGTGCCCCATTCATGTGACTCAGTGCAGAGGGGTGGGTGGCGCGGTCAAGACCAGCTTGGCAGTGGAGGTGCCCGGAGTTGGGACTAATTTCTCACTTGTAATTGCTGACTGACAGAGCAACATCCTCAAGCACTGTGTTCTGCTGTGGAATTTGTGGTCCTACCACCAAGACAAAAAATATCTAAAATGGCAAGAATAGCAGCAGTTTAAGAAGACTGTTTAAAAGGAGGGCTGGCTGGCCCAGGCTCCTGGAGTGAGAGAGATAAAATGAAGTTTTTGTCAAAAGTCCAGGCAGGATATTTTCACATTTCATTTCTTGAATGCCTTGCATTTAGCCATCCTACTTTTCATCCAGTGGAGTGGGTGTGGGTGGCAGAGATTCAGGAAGAAATGAGAATGCTAACGACTAATGCGCAAGGAGGGCTTTAGTTCAGAAGACGCCCCTACCTCAAGCTTCCCAGAGGATGTGAGCCAGACAGATCTGAGTGATCAGAGGCTCTTCCCCATCATCTTGAATACACTGAAAAACCACGTTCTCTGCACTCACACCACTTTTGATACCAAGTGTGAGGGCAGAGGATGTTTCCTACATCTACCAGTTATCCAGATAACAGTTGGGTATCCTACAATTTAATCTAAAAATTTTTTTTAATTCAGCTCAGTCTCCAGTGCACACCCTGTTGACAATGAAATGCGCTGAAAATTCCAGCCTTCTAAGTGCTTTGTCTTTCTGGTAATTGGCCCTGTCCAGAAGTTCTCTAGAGGAACCACCCTAAGTCACCTCATTGTCAGACACTCAGGTATGATCAAAAGGGGCACCTCCTGAATAACAAAAGACACTTCAGTCACTCAGGAAATGACAAGGATTTTAGCAGCCTTGAGGCAGGAATCAGGGACATAAACTAAATATATTTCTTACTATTCCACAAATATTTTTTTAATAATGGAACATTTCTGTTTTCAGAGAATATATCTAATTTTTGGAAACACAGCTGCCAAGCTCATTCAGTTCTAATGAAGTGGAGCAATATTGACTTATATTTGAATCATGTGCATCATTTCACAAGGTATTATAACAACGCCTTGTGCCATGTAACCCTCAGGACAATTCCCAGAATAAGTACACTCATTTCCAAACTGGAGAGGAAGAATGTGAGACTAGGAACTAAAGGACATGCAGAGTTATACAACCTGTGGGTGACAGAGGTTAGACTTGAATCCGGATCTTCTAATTCCTAATCTAGTACTCTTTATCTTATATCCGGGGTAGTATTTTGTAATTAAAAAAATACGAAGCAGTATTGTGGGATATTAAATAAAAATTATAGGAGGCCATTGTTTTAGATTAAGGTCCTGCATTAAGTCCCAGCGGACCAGGCTAACAATCAAAATGGAGGTCACTCATGCTAACTTCCCATGTTATCAAGAAGTCGACAGTTTCTCTGGCCTTCAGAGATATGCGGATTTGAGCAGTAAAAGCCTAATTTCCTAAACATGACAAAACTGGCATGAAAAATGAAGTTTCCTCTGCCTTAATCATTGTGCAACAAAGCAGTAACCTGAAGTAAGCTGATGCCAATCAACCAGCTATTTTCCTATTGCTCAGTCTTCCTATCCCTGATTTGCAAAGAAAGCAACTTTGAAAACACAAATCCACTTTTTGTTTTTCTTTTTTTTTTTTTCAGTCCTTTTCTATCTATAGAGCCAATGTCCTCTGCTCAGCACACTGGAACACTTCTTCTATTTTATGGAATGGAGATCTGCCTGATTCTAGAATCAAAAATAAAGCTCATTAAGATGTTTAAATTGTTACAGTTATGTCCTTTGACAAGAGCACATAACTAATTTTCATTCATACTTCAAAATCTTGTACTAAAAACCATTCAAAAGGAAGACTTCCTAAATATTTAGAGCATTGGTTTCCTAAGAAATGAGTACATGGTTTTCTATCTTTCCAGATGCATGGTTGCATTTATAAAGTTACATTGTCTTGTTGTCACAACTGGTAAGACTTTAAAATGCTTACTATATTAACTTCCACAAAAATCATTATGCAGGAAAAGATACTGAATGCATAAGCGACTTAACAGCTGCGAAAGGGAAAATTTCAAAGAACACCTAATGGATGTTAACATAACGTAAAACTAGGCTTGTGGGCTGCTTTATTTTTATCTGCCTGAAGAAAAATGTTAACAAAATAATAGTGATACTTGTATGTCTGCAAAAGAACCTCCTTGTACTTGGAGGTTATATGCTAAAAATTCCAGGTTAATAAAGAAACATGAGAAGGGTGTTCTTATTCACATTCTCCCTCTCATTTTTTGGCTTTGGGTTATTTGTTCCATTTACACTCACCTTTTAGGTGCAGTGACCATATGTTTGAAATCAACCTGCCATAGTGTTATATCAAGATAAAAGTGACATAGTGACATATAGATGCCACAATTTGCCACTGGAATGCCTGACACTGATGATTTAGACCAGCTCAAAGCCCATTATTAAATATTTGGGATTCGTGTGAGTCAATTGTTAAACTTTTAATACCAGAAACCAGCCATGTTGGGCATACAATTTCCACGGAAATTAGCAAGAAGACACCTTTAAATTAACCAGCACATTGCCAGCCTGGGGTGGGAGGAATTGGGGAAAGTTGTTAAATACCAACCCACAAATGTTGGCAACCATAAATTGAGATTTCTCTGTAATCAGCAGAGAAAAATCAAAGATTTTTCTACCTTCTCTGGTGTCTTTGGGTTTGATTGACAAATAAAGTTTTACTAAAGCTGATAGAATAGGGCTATGTTTAAAAATATTTCCATAGTGCTACATGAATGTTAGGATCTACAAAAGCAATCCACAGTGCTTACACTGCATTGTTCAGTTTGCTTTTGGTTAAAATAATGTAAGATGGTCATTATATATTGTAAAATATAAAAAAAAAGTTATATAGTAGGTGTGTGTAATCATACATTAGTGGAGATAAATAGTTTTCAGGCATGTTCATTTTGGAAAAATGTACCAAACTGATTATCTCTCAATGGAGTAGGGATGGGGATAAATAAATGGAGATGTTTAGGTTTTTTACTTCTGAATTGTTCTTTGTTGCTTTCTTTTTTCTTTTTTTTCCAATCAGCATTTAATTTCCTTATAACTAAAAGAGCATTTAGTTTCTTATAACTAAAAGAGCAAGAAAAGATCCACACGATATCAGATAAATTTGGTCAGGCTAACCATTGAACAATGACCTATTCAAAGCTTAAAACTCATCTAACCAATCATGTCCATCCTCGTTCTTGTAATCTCAATCCATTTTCCTTTCTTCATTGACTTGACTTTTTTCCCCAAAGATATTTATTTCTTCAGGAACTCTGAATTTGCAATTATTTTACTTAGTACTTTAAAATGGGTTTCCCCACTGCACTAAGAGACATGCCAGTTGCACCACAGGGAGTGGATAGGTCCTGAAAGCCTACCACTGTATCCACTCATTTGTAAATCCCACGGGACTATTACCAAGTGCTGGCAACAGATAGAGTTGGCAAGTTTTGTTCTGGCGGACTGCTTTGTTTTTGTCAGAGGGAGTTTGTACGTGGGAGTTTGTAGGTAGGGGAGTTTCTGGAGAATTCTGGCAACAGAGGTGCTGGTTTTTATTTCCGGGTTGGCCATCTGGTGGGCCATGTGACTTTGGACAAGTCTCTTAATCTGTTAAAGCCTCATCTGAACACATGGATAAGACTCAAAAACACACACATTTTTCTCTTACATTTTATTATTGTGTAAGTAATAAGAAAACAATAAATGGATCATATCTAAATAAATTTGCAAATTTCCAGGCTCAGTAGACATACCCCAGTATGAGACGTAGCAGT
Source organism: Hystrix cristata (assembly GCA_004026905.1). Classification (NCBI taxonomy): domain Eukaryota; kingdom Metazoa; phylum Chordata; class Mammalia; order Rodentia; family Hystricidae; genus Hystrix; species Hystrix cristata. The sequence goes on along the minus strand of PVJO010000277.1, from coordinate 242,316 downwards.
CATTATGAATGTGCATAAACCTAAAGAGCTATGTGGACAGTAACAGCTCATTTTACATCGTATCCAATAAGTCATTTTGCACTGATCGCATCACACATGTTTATCTGTATTCATCATGATTAGCCATAAATTTACATTTATTTTGAGGAATAGCAAATCTTTGTCCCTGGAGGACTGATGAAATTGTCCTATTTTTCTATTAATTAACAACAGACTCTAGTAACTGTTGCTAAATTGATAGTCTCCAACTGATGATATATTAGTCAAGTCAAAGGGAAAATAAGGCTAGCAGGCGAATGTTGTTGAAGATTAAATGAAATTATGCTCATAAAATGCTTAGCATAGTGCCTGGTACACAGGAAGCACTCAGGAATTGTCATCATCATCATCACGCTTTATGACACATTAGCTGACAACAACTTTCCACATCCACATTTCATTCATAATCCCTATGTAAGAAAGGTAATTCAGCCTGAGTTGATGGTTTTTGACCTTGGCTGACCTGTAAGGATTATCTGGTGAACTTTAGAAAAATATTGGTGCCCTGAGTCCTACATTAATTAAATTAGAATCTCTAGAGGTTGGCTTGAGGTACTTATTTGAAATATTATTAAAGATTCCCTGGTGATTCTAATGTGTATTATTTTACATTAGTGGATCCCAACTTCAGTTGCATAGAGGGGTCAGCACCATTCAGAAGGTGACAGCCAGGCTGTGGGACTTCTTTCCTAAGTGGTAGATCCCAAACATTGGGATCATCTGGAACATTTATAATTCAATTCAAACTCGTAATTCAATTCACATATCCCAGTCTTCTAAAAGATCTGGAGTGAGTTCCCTATAATCTGTATTTTTAACCAGTTCTTGTTTTGTTTTGTTTTTTATTTTCCCTGTGATTAGAATTTGAGAATTTCCAGTCTATGCTCACAAATCTGGCAGTTAAAAGACCAGGCATCTACTTTCAACTCTGCTAACTAGGTTTTCGAACATAGCTCCCCATTCTGTGAGATAAGGAGATTGGAGTATATGTTTCTGGCGATGTCTAATGTCCTTTGGCTTCAATTCAGTGAAGTTTTTTTGTGGGGGGTGTTCTGGGATCGAACTCAGGGCCTTGTGCTTGCCAGGTAAGTGCTCTACCACTGAGCTAAATCCTCACCCCAGTTTAGTGAAGTTCGGTTTATTGGTTTGCAGCTATTATGTCTGCTGAAGAGAGCAATCTGTCTACCTTTTCCGAGACGTTTACCTCTGCTCAGGGGCTGCCAATGTTCTTATATAAGTCATCTGCTGAGCTACTAGAGTGCATTAAATTTGTATATTGTACCTAAATGGGGTCGACTGGAGCCATTTCATAGACATTTTGAACTTCGTGATGGAGAACTAAAGACTCTGACTCTTCATCAATGACAAAGCAGAAACTACCTGTCAGGATCCTGGCCACAGACGCCCAAATTCCCCACAACTGAGGAAGTGACAGTGATCTGCAGAAAAGCTGAGATGAAGGAAGGAGAGAATTTTGGTCTATGTTGGAATCTTATTCCAAGGGCCTGTGACAGCCTGTGGTTTGCTTACAGGAATCAGTAAATTCTCAGGTTTCTGTTACTTACAATCAACCAAACAAATAAACCTCCCAACTATTAGAACTTATCCTCATTAAACATGACACTTTATGATTTGTGAAGGCTTTTGGGTGTGTTTTCTCTCTGCCACTTAATCATAGCCCTGTGAAGCAGCAATTGAGGTGCGACTCACCTAAGATTTGTCATTTTAAAGTGTACAATTCAGTGCTTTTTAATGTAGTCACAAGGTGTCCAACCATCATCATTAAATTCTAGATAGTGTCCCAAAAGAGAAATCCCAAACCCATTTCTGGGGGTTTGGGATTCCCTCCTCATTCCCTCCTCTCTCTACCTGTTAGCAGTCATTAATCAATTTCAGCACAAATACTTTTCATTCTCCACTTACATGTGAGGAAACAGAGAAATTGTAGAAGCTTTCTTAAGGTTTTCTTACAAAGCTAGAGCTGGGATTAGACTCTAGCAAGTCATTCTGCCTCTGTTTTCTTTGTTCTTTTTTTTTTTTTTTTTTTTTTTTGTGGTGCCGGGGATCGAACTCAGGCCCTTGTGCTTGCAAAGCAAGCACTCTAATCACTGAGCTAAATCCCCAGCCCCTTGCCTCTGTTTTCTAAACATATTTATGTCCAGCTTATTTCCTCAAGGTATTATATTTGCTTGCTACTGTAAATGGGCAAAAAGATCAAAGCAACTTGCAAATTGTAGTAATCATTTAGAAGTAGTGTTGGTTTGTTCTGAAAGATCAATTCACCCATATATGAATTACTTAGATTTTGATAATCTTATGCTTTCATAATGAAAGAGATTACTTTTTCTTACTTATTTAAATACCACTCGACCTACTCCTGAAAGAAAGAAAGTGGTTATTGAAGTACAACCAAGTCAACTGAAATTGATTTTCTTGTAAATCTAAGAAAGACAACAAGTTTGAGTCCAACTCAGAGGTATATATCTCGATACAGTAATTCCGGTTTAGTCTATTAAGCTAATCAAGACAAATAAGCTTTATACAAAATTAAGATAGAGTTCGGTCAGACTAGAAAAGAGAGGTTAGAAAGATTTGGGTATTATATTTTTGAGTGATCCGGAGCTCAAACCAACTTAGAGGCTTTTCCTTTGGCAGATATTATTTTAATAAGAGTAATTGTCTACTGACTGCTTTAATCTAAATATGGAAAGCAATCAATTTCAATTTAATTGTTGAACGATGAAAGAGTGGTTTGGGGAGGCTAATTTGTTTGCATGCAGTTTTGTCCAACTTTAGCTTTGTGGGAAACAAAAATTTCCAATCTCTACTTCAGGGGTAAAAATGCATCGAAGGGTACACACCCACATAGCTGGGCTGATGTCCCCTATGTGGCCTCTCTTTCCATACCAGGAAGTCTATTTTCTGTCCACACAGATAATACCAGGCCTGCACACTCCAGGCACCAGAGCCCCTTGGGGTAGAAGGCTGGAGAACAGCAAGTCCTCCGAACAATCAGGGAGCCTGTTCATGATTTTGGCTGTCTGTACCATCTGTATCACTGCCCTGCCAGTCTGTCTGAAGAAATTGGGGAACACCCAGTCTTTGCCAAAGCTTGAACTTGACTTTAGAGAACAAAAATGAAAAACAAAAAACTTCCCTGAAGCTGAGAGCAGGCATTCACTCTCCAGTCTAATGCTCATGCCGCAGCCACTTCTGTACCAGGAAGACCCCTGCTCAGCAGCACCCAGAGTACATATGTGCTGGGAGGAGGGGACGACACAATTGCCTTCCCACTAAGCCTGGGCAAGCTCTTCTAATGGTCTAATGATCAACATTAAAGCATGTTCCTCTGTTTATTTCATAAAACTATGGTCATCTGCAGGCCTCTTTATTTGGTCCATGCAGTTGGTCTGCCAGAGCATTCGTACCTCACTGTTGTGCAAGGCTGACTCTTGCTTGTTTTCCTAGACTGATTTGCTGTCCTGTTTAGTCACCTTTCTTACTCCTCCTCATTGCAATCTTGGTTAGGTATCCTCCTCAGTGCAGCTCTTCTAGTATCCACCCAGTTTGGTTTGCATCCTCCTGATATGACAGCTGTTGGACTCGTATTTTTTTTTTTTAGATGTACTTAATTTTGTGGTCCTGGTACCATCTTTATCCTGGGTTTACAAATAAGAAAACTGATGTGTAGAGGATGCCACTTACACTGGTAAGTGCAGCTAGGATTCAAAGCCAGGCCATTGTCACTGTTTTGTACTATTGGTGGAGGATGGAGAAGAGGTTGCCTATTTCTGATCTTCATGAATAGTACCTCCACGGAGACCTTTTTTTCTTTTTTTTTATTTTAATGGTACATTTTTAGATGCACAAGATGACAGCGTTCATCATAGGGAATTGGTGGTACTTCTTGATTCTCGGCAATTTAGTGGGTGGTTTCAAGTGAGGGTTGAGATCTTAATCTCTAAACTAAATTTTCTGCATGCAAGTACTTTCTCTATGATATGCTGGCTCTAGGAGTGAGTCTTTCAACTTCCATTTCTTCATCTGTAAAATGAGGAGAAAGATTGGAAGAGGGTAATCAACTTCCTAGTGTATCAAGGACTGCTGCAGTTTAGGATGAAAGTCCTGCATCCTAGGAGACTCCTTCATCACAGGCAAACCAGGACAGTGTGTCACCCTAAGTCATCTGCTTTGATTCAAGGTTCACTGGCTATGAACACCCCATTTGTATTCAGTATTATCATATGGTCACTAAATAGTCTAATGAAATAACTCTCATGCATTGGCCTATATCAGAACCAACGAGAGGACTTCTTGAAATACAGATGGCTGAATTCCACTCTTATAATTTCTAATGCAGTAGATAGGTGAGGTTTGAAAAATTGCATTTTTAACAAGTTCCCAAGTGACGCTAATACTGCTGGAACCAGAACTATACTTTGAGAAGTACTAGTCTATATAGTTAAAAATTAATATATTATTGACAAAGAAAGAAATTGTACATGAGTGGAATTGAAATTTCAGCTGCCATGATCAGAAAACATGAAATTCTGTAAATATTTCAGCTTATCTGTGCTCTTCCTGTGAGCCACCTGAATTGGTGTTAAGATGAAAATTAAATTCCATTGCAAAAGAAGATACATTAACAGTGTCACTAAAAATAAGCTTATAAACAGAAAAAAATAGGTTTCTTTGAGATAACCTTTGGTTCAGTAATATGAAATATAAATTTCTGAGAGCAACATCCTATTTCATAAACTTTTTGATGACAGAAATCTCCGTTGTCTAGTATCTGGAAATATTGTTCAATTTATGAAAGGGTAATAAATCATTCTGCCAGTTTTAAGGCAACATTTAAGCTCTAATTTATTACTTCCTAGTTGACTGTAGAGTTGAAAGATCAAATTATTTACTATTTAAAGTTAATAAAATATTCATTCCCTTATCTACAGATCACTACATGTCAATTTTAACTTGAGTTATTCCTACTTTTTTTTTAATCAGAAAGATCTCTAGAGCAATTTTTACACTTGCAGTGCACACTTCTCAGGATTGCTGCACAGGTGATACTTTTCCATCCTTCCCTGAGAATGGTACCAATAGCCATGTCTGTATCAGAAGACCCTCTTTGCCATTAAGGGTAGTCTCCTGATCCAAACAAGACTAATATATCCCAGCTATGTGATACTGTGAGTTAAAAAACAGAAGGTAGAAGCTTTCGGATCTTCTTCATTTCCAAATGATTAATTTGGGATTAATTTCAAAGTTCTACTGAGTAGAGCCAGGCATGGTGGTGCATGCCTGTAATCCCAGCAATGGGGAGGCTGAGGCAGGAGGAGCACCACAAGTTTGAGGCCAGCCTGAACCACATAGTGAGATCCTGTCTCAAAAAACAAAAACAAAAATACTCTAGTGAGTAGATCTTTATGCCCCAGTTTTCCCATGTGGAAAATGGGGCACAGTACCTATCTCATGCAAATGATGGGAAGACTGAATGAATTAACACATACAGAGCTCTTAAGGCAATGCCTAATGCATAGTAAGAGCTTCATAAGTGTAACTATTTAAAAAATGTTACTAACTCCTGGCACTCAGATCCTTTGAGATGACTGGATTCCTGCCTTCCCTGAATCTTGGTAGTGCAAATTCTTGGCTTTTGTGAGATAGTACAGTGTTCTTCCAAAATATTTCTCAATGGAGTTGGGCAGGCAAAATAATGGTTTCCCAATATGGTTTATATCTAAATGTCCTGCCAAACTCTATGCTCATAGGTGTGGCTTTGTGGAGGTGACTGGATCATAGGGACACTGACGAGGTTATAGCTAAATGTGATGTTGGAAGGTAAAGCCTGGTCAGAGGAGGTGGGCCACAGGAGATGTGGCCTGGAAGGGTCTATTTCCCTCCCCCTGTTCCTTCCTTCACTCACTCTGCTTCTTATATTCCATGCCTCTCTGTCATGCTGTCCTGCCTTGGAGCCAGCCAATTATAGACTGAAATGTGAACCAAAGTAAATCTCTCTTCTTTAAACTTGCAGATGTTGGGTACTGTATCTCAGCAACAAGAAAATGTCTAAGACAGATTTTGGTACCAGAAGTGAGGTTATTGCTCTGACTATAACTGACCATGTTGTTTAAAAGCTTTTGGAACTGGCTTAAAGGAGGATTTGGAAAGATCTGGAGATCATGGCTAGAAAGGCCCTACAATGTTATAAGCCAAGCTTGATGGGAGATTCTGGTCCAAGCTCAGAATACCAGAATGCTGATGGAAATGTAGACTGCAAAGGCTAGGCTCAGGAAGTTTCTTTTGGGAACAAGGACTCCACTGGCAGTGGGACTCCAGGCCATCTGTGTTATGCTGTGGTTAGAAGTCTATATTTTGCTCATATCCTGAGACTTTGCCAGACAATAAGATTAAGGGCAACAGACTAATTAATCTGGTGAAGGAAATTTCAAGGCAACCTAATGCTGGGGGCTTTTAGCCAGTTCTACATTGAGAATCAAGAGCAAATGGCACAGTTAAATGATTAAAAGGTTTTGAGTTTGGCCAAAAAGGAAGCTTGGGTAAAGTTGGAGCTTGCAAAATTGGAACAGAGAGATCTTGGTTGCTGAAAAGATTAGGATTACAAAGCACCCAATTACTTTACATTGGTAAAATACAAAGGATGCGTTGGGGGAATGGGAAGAATCCAAAAGTCTCCACCCTTTATAGACTCATGAGTAGAAAATGAGGGACTTTGCTTTGAGAAGAGAGCTCCCGAGTATCCTTCTTGAGAAAGGCCACCTAGAAATTTGGTTTCCTGGGATTTTGTTCATAGTCCTCAGCCATCCAGGCACTCAAGCCCCTGCAGACATGCTGCAGAAGGGCCTGGCTACTGCTGGAGCCAGTGGCAGACCTTGGTGTCACACACACATAGCGCTGGTTTAGCAGGCATGCACAATGCAAGAATCATGGGGTCAGGGAGGCTTCCAACCAGATTTAGGGTTAGGGTTAGGGGCCAGACCATAGTCGCCTGGCTCTAAGGCAGGACAGCATGACAGAGAAGCATGGCAGCCAGTAAGCAGAGAGAGTGAAAGGAGGAGCAGGGGGAGCAAGACAGACCCTTCCAGGCCACATCCCCTGAGAGGGCAGTGCATGAAGCTTCAAGAGTAAAGCTGAAAGTGCAGTGGAGACCCCAGAAAGTTGGAGAAGCCAGGAACAGGGAACATCTGAGTGAAGTTGCAATGGGGTGAGCAAAGCCCACCCAAGACAGAAGCCATGAGAGCTGCAACCACTGCCAGTGCTGTGGGGGCAGGGCTGCCTAAGCCCTTTGGAGTTCTCATCTCACCATAACTTCCCCTGGTTGCTGGACATGAAAGATTCGATATTTGCCCTGCTGGATCCCACTGGTTTCTGTCCTCCATTGCTCCCTTCTGGAAGGGGAATGTTTATCTTGTGCCACTGTATGTCAGCAGTGTTTAATCTTCTTTTTAACTTTTACAGAGGCTTACCCCGAAGAGTTTGCCTTAAGGTTCAGAGTAGACTTCGGATTTTGACTTTTCAGCAGTGCTGAAACTTTTAGGACTTTGATAACTCTTCGAGATAGACTAAATGCATGAGTATTTGGGGGACCAAAGTGAAATGTTATGGTTTATATCTGATACACTCCCAAAGTCTCATGTGCTCATAGGTGGGGCTTTTGGGAGTGATTGGATCATGGAAGCACTGTACACATCAGTCCACTGATGAATTTATAGCTAAAAGTGATGTTGGGAGGTGGTCTGGTTAGAGGATGTGGACCACATGTGGGCGTGGCCTGGAAGGGTATATTCCCTCCTCACTCCTCCCTTCACTTTCTCTGCTTCCTTTCAGCCATGCTATGAGCAGCTGTCCTATGTCATGTTCCTCTGTCATGCTGTCCTGCCTTGAAGTCAGCCAACTAGGTACTGAAACATGAGCCCAAATACACCTTTTCTCCTTTAAGCCGCAAGTGTCAGGTATTGTGTTTCGGTGATGAGAATACGTCTGACAGTTTACAAATACATCCACATCTAATCCCCAAAACTTACATGTCTGTTGCCTTAATAACAAAAGAGAGTTTGCAGATGTGACTAATTTAAGGCTTTTTAAAATAGGGAGATCATCTTGGATTACCTTGGAAGAATGACTATAATCACAAAGGTTTTTATTAAAAAAAAAAAGACAGAGGCCAGGGAAGATATGATAACAACAACCAAGAATGAGGCAGAGATTTGAAGATGTTCCACTGGTGGCTTTGAAGATGGCAGAAGGGCCCATGAATGAAGCAATGCAGGGGCAGCTTAGGTTGGAAAAAGACAAGGGAATGAATCTTTCCCTAGCCTAGAGCTTCGACATCTTGATTTAGCTGAGTAAGGCTTATTTTAGATTTCTGAACTTCTCCTAGTCACTTTCTTTGTCACAGACACAAAATACCCATCACCCACAACTTAAAGGAGGAGAAGTTTATTTAGGCTCACATTTTTAGTCCACAGTTGCCTGACTCCAAGGGAGGAAGGCCTGTTGAAAAGGTCTAGCAGCAGAGACGAGAAGCAGAGAATGAAGAGAGAAGCCAGGGAAGGAGATACACCCTTCCAATCACATCCCTAGTGACCCTCCTCTTCTGATCAGACCCTACTTCCTAACGGCAAGGCCTCCACAGTCCAACTGTCTTCCAAAAGCCCTGTCTATGAGCATACGAGGCTCTTGGAGGATATCTAGATATAAACCACAGGGGACCTCTAGAACTGTAAGACAATAAAATTGTATCATTTAATTTAAGCCATAAATTAGTAGTAATTTTTTTTTTTACAATAGCAACAGGAAACTAATACATGGCATAAGATAGTCAAAACTGAATCCTGTTACTCACAATAAGCAAATAAATAAATTCTTAAACCACAGCAGGTTTGGGAGAGGCTGAAGCATAGGCAGGACTTTGTTTTATAACCCTTTTTTCTAGCATCTCTTGGGATCTCTATTCTGCTTATAGCTGGAATAATTTGGAAGGTTTAAGAAGACTTCACCTCATGTGCCTGGCACTCTAGCTGGTACAGTTGGAAAGTTAGGCCTTTCTGTCTTTCCACATGATCTTCTCAGCAGGCTATTTGTGTGTCACAGGATGGGGTTCAAGGGGTTCCCTAAAGAGGAGATAGGGACCTCAATTCACTACCCATGGAGGAAGGTTGTATGTTTGTTGACTTCTGTCACAGAAAAAGAATTTTCAAGACCAATAAGTGAAAGGCATAAAGAAATTTATTAGGCAGACAGAAGTACACACTCACAGGGGAGTGTGGGTTCTCAAGAGAGAGATCCAGTATGATCTGGCGTCGGGAGGGTTGTCTTAGTCATTTTCCTCATCACTGGGACAAAATTCCACACCCACAATTTAAAGGAGGAAAGGTTTATTTTGGCTCATGTTTCAGTTCATGGTCAGCCAGCTCCAGAGAAGAAACAGCATGGCAGAGGGGCATGGCAGGGGAAAGCTACTCATAGCAAATAGGAAGCAGAGTGAGAAGGGAGGAGCCATGCAGGGAGATACACGCCTTCAGGTCATGCCTGACAACCTGCTACTTCTGAGCAGTCCCTGCCTCCTAATAGCATGTCAGCTGTACTGCCCCCTAATCCAACCACCTCCCACAAATCCTGCCTCTGAGCATATGAGAATTTCGGAGACATTCTAGATCTAAAGCATAAGAAGGGTTTTGTGTAGTCTTGGGGGTACCTTCAAGATGGGTGAGTTACAGTATGATAGTTTGTATAGATATAAAAGTAACTTTGTTGGGATTATTTTTTCTTTATTGCATAAGATGGAACCATTTCACAGGACTTTAAAGGATCACTCATATCTCTGACACTCTAATACAGTATACTTAAAGTTTACATACAACCTGTTGGTCTTTATTCATGTGTAATCATGCTTTTTTTTCAAAATTGGAATCACACAGTTTTATATTCCTCTTTTAAAAATAATTAAATTCTAGTCATAAGGTTTTGTTTTTCACTTCTGGAACTTAAGGCTCGGTTTAATGCTTGCATAATATTCCATCTAGTGGTGAACATAATTTCCTAAACCAAACCCTTATTGTTAGACATTCAGGTTGTTTGCATTGCCAATTTTCAGGCATAGTTTTGTTTTGTTTTTTTTCGACTTTTGCCAACCTCATTCTTTGAAAAGACTCCTCAGGGAGATGACTGCTGTGCCCCATGTGACAATGTTCCTTTGCGATGCTGCAGTCTCATTTCAGTGAGTTGGGCCTGTGGCCTCGGGACTGGCAGTTTTGAATGGATCAGCTTCCCTACGAGCTTGGCAGCACCGGGTGTTATTTTAAAAAACAAACCACAGTGAGGCAGTGCACTGGTTTAATATGCATAAAGTGGTATTTGGTAGTTTTTTTCTTAACAGTTTACTTATTTGTTATTTTCTCAAAATTTTATTTTGAAAAATTTTAAATAATTAAAAAAATAAAAAATAGACAATAGCAAACAGGGAGATAGACATTTTGTGACTCAGAAAGGGATCTAGAGGCAGAAGGAGATGGGAAGGAGAACAGGGGAAATGAGAAGAATTAAGATATCCTAAGTACCTGTACTACTCCCCGAGATGAGTGTAAACACTATGTCCTGCGAACATATACTAAAAATAATGACATAAAAATGTTAATTTCCAGAAAAATTGAACAAATAGTATACTGAGTTTATGTTCTTCAGCTAGATTCATCTCTTGCTAATATGTTGTCATATGTGCTTTCTTTCTCTTTCTCTCAACGCACACACTTTCTTTAGATTGAACAATTTGGAAGTTGCAGACATCATGATAATTTACCTCAAATCTCCCATCATACGTATCCTACATAACTTAAATAACCATTATCATCATAATCATACGCAAGATATTTCGCATTGATACAAACGGTACCTAATATGCAAATTTCCCTAATAATTCCAAAATATCTTCTCAGGACTTTTTTTTAATCTAGGCTTGAATCAAGGCTCACATAGCGTATTTGTTTGTCACATCTCTATGCGGTCTTGTAGCCTAGAAATTCATCCTGCCATATTTTAAACTCTTTATGAAACTGACTCTTTTTGCAGCATCCTGACCAATTGTCTAATAATGTATCTTACCGTCTGGATTTGCCATATGCTCATGATTAACGTGGTCAAGAACATTATATATGTATTTCCTGTTGCACCCTGTCAGGAGGCACTTAAAGTCTGATTGTGCAATTTTGGGTCGCTAAATTTCATCGCTAGGTTCCGCAAGGTGTCTTGTGGAAAAATACCTTGCCTTGTAATTAATAGCTAATCTTCAGAGGTGCTACTTGGAGATTGAAGGGCATAGTATTAGAGTATTATGTTCCAAAGTTTCTTAAACTAACTTCTTTTTATGTTTGGGTATACTTTCAATTTTTAATAACTATTTGTATTTTCTGTATCCACTTGTACTCAGTTTTATAGATTGATTTTCGCACAACTTTTATTTAAATTTTTTTGGAAAGTGTAGAACATTCATTTGGTTCAAAGGCAAAAATGCATACAAAATATGATAGACCGTTACATTGGTGGCTCTTAATGAACCAGGCCTTCTGGTGTTTGTGGCCCGTGTAATCTTGTCTCATGTTGGCATTGGATCTGGCCATGTGACTTGCTTTGGTCAACAAGAACCTAGCAAGCATAAATATTTTGAGGTTTAACCACACTGTTGGATATAGGTTTTGTTTGTTGGTGCTGGGACTCAAACCAGATCTTTGCACATGCTGGGCAAACTACCACCGAGCTACACACATGCTAGCAAACTACCATTGAGCTACACCCCCAGATGCATTTATTCCTTTTTATTGCAAAGTAGTATTTCATTATATGGACATAAACAATTTATCTAGCCACCTTTTGGTGGGCATTTGAGTATTTTCAGTTTAGAGTATATTCTTCCTAGTGATCACCAGCTATGATAACAAAATACCATGGAGGAGGATTTGGGGATTTAGCTCAGTGGTAGAGCATTTACCTAGTAAATGTAAGGCCCTAAATTCAATCCCTAGCATGCCAAAAAAATACCATGGACTGGGTGACTGAAACAAAAGACATTTAATTTTCAGTTCTTGAGGCTGGGAATTCCGAGATCATCATGTGGCGCGTGCGCGCACACACACACACACACACACACACACACACACACACACACAGAGCAGGAGAGAAAGAGGTGGGAAGGGAGGGAGAGAGAGAAATTTTCACAGTTACTGGTACATTTTGGTTACACATAATAACATTCATCAAATGGAATTTGTACCTATATGTTATATATTTTGCTTCTACTTTTTTCCCCATTCTCCTCTACTCCCTTCAACCACTGGAGAGAGAGAGAGAATTTGAAGCTCTATTATCTCTTCCTCTTCTTATAAGGACACTAATCCTATTATGGGGACCCCACTATCACTAGTTCATATAGGCCCAATTATCCCCCAAAGACTCAACTGAGGCTTGGGAAAATTCCGTGTTTCTAAAATGCTATGGGGTTGGCCCTTTTTGAGATGCTCCTGAAGATGGTGAAACTTCCTCAGAACAATTCATCCACATACCATTGGTCTCCAATTTCTTTTCGTCTTTCTTTTCTTTCATTCTTTCTTTTTTTTTTTTTTTTGTCTCTTGAGAAAGGGTTTCACTGTGTAGTTCAGGCTGGCCTCAAACTCAAAAAACTCAAAGTGCTCTGAGCTTTCTCTTCAGCCTTTTTGCTATCAGGTTTGACATCCTTATGGTAAATGAGTTGGTCATCAGGGGAAGGAAAATGGATGAGCAATTCTTGTTTGTCCCTGGGAAGGCATTTGCAGAAGCTACTATAGGGACTGGGGTTGAGGAAGGTCCCAGCTACGAATCTTATCCTTTCTCAGTGCCCAGCTCTCTAAGGTGTTCTTAGTTCATTCAGGTGGCAAATTTAAAAATATACAACAAATGGTCTCACTTACCAGGACCATGGCCTGCTCCAGGTATTCATGATTAGAAGACAGAGACCGGAAAGGCCACGAATCCTATCCGGGGCCTACTGTGATAACGAACAGCTGTGCCCTGCATGGAAGCTTGCTGCACACAGTAACCTGCCTGGCCTCAGGGTGACTGCTTGCATATGTGACCTCCTCGGCAGAAAATGTGCCTGTTTTTCCCCAGAGAGACAGGGGGAGACATTGCCCCCTGACTGCTGACCACTTTCAAGTCTTTGGTCCCCAACTACAAGCAGAGAGCTTCCCACACATGAGTTGGCTGTTTGCTTACCTGACTGCTCATCCTTCTCTGTTCTTGTCTTCGACTTTGGATTTGAGTATCAGATGCACTTTCACAATCTTTTAACAATTCTGGGCCCCCACCTCGGCCACAGTACTGCCTCACAGCTCGGGCGAATCTCCCTGCAAGTTCACTTCAATGGTTTTGAGGAAAGGTTTACCCTGGTACTACCCATGTGAATAGTCACCCAGCTCCCAAGTGTTCCCTACCCTAGTTCTTGAGCCTGAAAACTAAGAATGTAGAGAATTTTCAGATAAATTACCCGAAGGAAGTACAGTAACAGAGGTTAAGGAGGCAGGTTTCAGAAAAACCCAGAGTGGCTTTGCTTCTGCTCACTGGCCATGCAAACTTGGACAAATTACCCCTGTAAGTCTCAGTCTTTTCGTCTATATAGTGGATGCAGTGACTTAGGGAGATAATCCTTAAAGCCTGGCACATATAGTAAGTAACTGTGAGGCACTGCTAGTTCTTTACTCAGTGACATCATAATGACTTTAAAGAACTCAAAGGTATCTAAATTTCCACCAGGGTATAATGTAACATAAAAGTGTGCACTTTATAATCTAATTTATAAAAATGGACCTCCTTCTTAAAAATCAAAATTTAAAAATGTTTGATAGTGTGCTTTGTATAAAAGATGACACAGTGACTATCTGAATGTTGCTTACCCAATAGATATGACAAGTTACATGTGATAGAACAATCTGATCCACACTTGACAGAGACCATCCTGAGAAAATAGATAAAGAGGATGGTCCCTGGCTGGTCAAAGGGAGTGGCGAATAAGGCTGGAAAGATATGCAGAGAAAGTGAGGAGACCCTTGAATGACAGGTTAAAATGTCCAGGTGGTAGACTCCAGAGACCTGCAAATCGGCTCTGAGCTCTAGTTCCACTTTATGCTGAGGCAGCAGCATTCAGACATTGGATAGCATTTTATCACAGGAGTCCACAAAAACACACATTCTGTTGCCCAAAAATGGACATTCAGACTTGTTTTAATCTTTTGTTTTTGTTTTGGCAATTGTCAAAAGGCAGCAAAGAACTTGCAATGTATTTCCTCTGTGCATAAATGAAATCACCTGCTGGAGCAGCTGCACGAAGTTTGAGAAGCACTTTGTTGGCAAAGGGGTGGGAAAACGAGGACTCACATTGCTAGAGGAAATGCAAATAGTTACAACTCCTATCGTGGTCAATTTAGTAGCAGTTTTAATGTTAAAACGTTTGAGTCCTCTTGACTTAGCAGTTCAACTTCTAGCAACTCGTAATTTATATGTAAGTGAAATGATATCCATACAGGGCTACTTGCTGTAGCGCTTTTTGTAATAGCAAAAGGTTGAAAACAATTTAGATTTGTATCAACAGAAGACTGTATAGGTAAATAATTGCTTGGTTACATAATGGAGCACACCTGTTATTAAGGGTTGTATTATAATGGGAAAATTGCTAAGATACATCATGCATTAAAAAGCCAAGGTACATATAATACAGCAGGTGATTCATGTTTTAAAAAATGAGAATTATCAAATATTCGAATATGCATGGAGTAACCCTGTGGGATACCCAAGTGGTTGTATCTGGGTCAGGGAAGTGGTAATAAAGGATAATGAGAGAGAAATTTACTTTTTACATTAAAGAAAAAAAAAAACTTTTCCATGTTCATTGATCCACAGACACAAATGGATTCAAACTAACTTACAGCCAACACAATCTCTATCAAAATCCCAAGTGCCTCCTTTTTTTCAGAAATTGACAAACTGATCTTAAAATGTAGATGGAAATGCAAGGGACCCAGATTAGTCAAAATAACTTTAAATAAGAACACAGTTGAAAGATTCACACTACCTGTGGAAAGCTATTGGCAAATAAATTTGTTAAGTCAAACTGTCCATTTCATATCTTTTAAAAATTAATGTTATACAATTTCTCATGGTGTTCTCACGTGATTTTTTCACCCTCTACTGTAACTCATTATTCCACCCTCCTTCGCCTAATGGTGACAAATAGGGACTCTGGAATCAGACTACCTGACTTCTTTTACAATTACGTATGAAACGATACAGGCAAAATACTTAACACTTCAGTGTCTCAGTTTCCTATTATGCAGATAGAAATTATAACAGTGTTTATTTCATAGATTTGTTGTGAGAATTAAGTGAGTGAATTCATATCCGATACTTAGAACTTTATTTGACATTATCTGCCAATCAATATATAATTTATTACTTTTCCCAAATTTAATAAATTTTAATCAGGGGACTGAAAATTATATATATATATACATGTATGTATATATATAGTCAAATTCCCCAATACAAATGTAAATATTAAGTATTACAAATACACTCTAATGAAAATTTTTAAAAATCTTAGTCTTGCTAGCAGTTTGCTTAGTTTATTAATCTTTTCAAAGATCCAGCTTTTTTTTTTACAACTTAAAAAATTCCTTTTTGCATGTATTTTCTCTTTGGTGTTTACTCTGTGGTTCTCTAACCAGTTTCTTGTATTGAGCACTTAAGTAATTCCCAGTAAATCTTTCCTTTTTTTCTAACAAATGTATTTTTTTTAGAAAGTTATATAAATTTGTCTCCAGTATTGCTTTAGTTACAGCCAACATTTTTTGGGTATGTCTGTTGTTGTTTTTAAATTGTCTTTCAGTTCTAAATATCTCAATTTCTGTTATAATTTTTTAGCCTATGAATTATTTAGAAATGTTTTTTTCT
The DNA here is from genome assembly GCA_004026905.1 of Hystrix cristata. Lineage (NCBI taxonomy): Eukaryota > Metazoa > Chordata > Mammalia > Rodentia > Hystricidae > Hystrix > Hystrix cristata. The sequence goes on along the minus strand of PVJO010000277.1, from coordinate 226,284 downwards.
TTTCTAATCTTTCCAAGTCAGATATCTTGGTTGCAAACCACAAAAACAATTCTAACTGGTTTAAGTGGAAAAGGAACACATTATATCAGAATCAATGGGAAGAATTTACCCCCTTCTACTGTACTATGCTTTACCTTTTACATATTTTATTGTCTGTCTACTCCTGCCAGAATATCAGTACCATGAAGACACAGACTTTGTTGAGTGTTTACTGCTGTATCCCTGATGCCCAGAGCAATGCTTGGCAGATGGTAGATGTTCGATGCTTCATTCTTGAATGAGTAAATACTCGAATGGTACAATGGTGAACACTCAGTGAGGGTTGCTGTTATCATTATTACTGTTACAATATCTGGCAGAAGAAGCTGTTGAGGATATGCTTAGGTTGGTAATAATTAAAGAAAGATTTGGGGAGTGTCAGCAGCAGCGACAGGCTAGCATTCATGAAAAAGTGGCAGAGAAACTCAAGAAAGGGATTCATTGGGGGCTCGTGAACTAATCAACTCTGAGGTTATGGTTGGAGAACCAGTGAACCAACTGGAACTGTCCTACGACTTCCTAAGTGCGCATAACTCCAGAAAGCTTGTTTTCACCTTTTTTTTTTTTTGCAAGGTCTCACCATGTAGTTCTGGCTGGCCTTGAATTCACTATGTTGCCCAGACTGGCCTGGAACCTGCAGCGGTCCTCCTGCCTCAGCCTCCCGAGTGATGGGATTACAGGAATATGCCTCCCTGCCCAACCCAGAAAGCTTGTTATTGGCTCTCCCGGGTCTGGACTCAGTCTATTTGCAAACTAGACTAGTAAAAAGCTAGTAAGCCCTGTACAAGCTGATGCACTGACTTTGAAAGGGAGAATATAGTGCCTCCTAGGGCTGGGGCTGGCTCGATTCTTCACGCCCTCCTAAACTTTTGAGGGTCTCCAGATGTCTGTTGGCAGATTCCTCTGCTTGGCAATTAGCAGCTGTTTAACAAAGACCAATGTATTAGGCAATGGTGCCTGTACTGACCACTTGGTTCCCAATCTCAGGGTTTGTTTATACATGGGTTAGCTGATGGCTGGCTCCTCGAGTGGCAAAGGGCCAATCCTGCACAGTACGGGGTGTGGGGCCTCCAGTTGGCAGTCACAACCATGAAGTCAGAGGCCCACCCCCTCCCCAATCTGAAAATTACAGGATGAGGGAGACCGAGAGAGAAAAGGGAGATGGTTCCATTTCTTAGAATGATTTTTCCACCTAAATTTCCTAAGCAAAGCACTTATCACTTATTTAATCAGTTTCCATTGAATGGAGACCATTATGTAACAAGTTCAAAAGAGATGGGCGATTTCATCTGAAGTTTCAACGATGGATGTACAATATTTAAATGAAGTTCCCACAGTATTGTTTCCTAGTGCCGTTGTTGTTTACTGTGCAGAATGGAGTTGTATACAGAGATGCATAATTGGTTTATTGAATTGAAATTTCCATAGAGATTGCCCAACATGCTCCCAATTCTCAGGCAACTTATCTGACAGTCTTTTTTCCTCTGTTCCTCTAGATAATGGCCAACAGCAGCCCACAGCATGGAGGTTATATGCTGCACTTTTGAAAACATCTTGAATGGAGCCATTGTGCCCCTGAGATGGTCTGCATGTTTCACTGAACAGAGAGCAGGGCGTAAAAAGGCACCTTGTATGCAACTGTTGGCAAGGTTGGGCAGTGAATTAAAATCTCCAGAAAGTCTGGGCAGTGCTGTTCAGAGGCCCAGTGAACCCTCTGGAAGCTCAGTTAGCTCAGACATTCCAAAGCGGTGAGGCAGCCTCAGCGACAGGGCTCCCTCCAGTCCCATTTAGAGAGCGCGAGTGAGGGGGCAAGCAAAGGACATTGATCTGGACCCACTCTTCTTGCAAAGATTTGGGGAAGGTCCCCCTTTGCAGGGATGAAGGCATGTGGATTATCACACTCAGAAGCTTTCTTGTTCAGCGGACCTAGATTTGCCTTGGTTCCTAATGGTGCAATGACTCATTTGGAGGATTTAATGTTAACTACTTGTGCATCCACCAGTTCATAGCAATCTGATTCCTGTGTTGAATTAAAAAAAATCAAAAACCTTGTCATACTCACAAATCTGGGGGCTCCAGGTGATTGATGCTGTTTGCTATTACTGGCTTAACTGACAGAATTATAAAGCCATAACTTAATTGTGCATATTAAATAGTTCACCTTGTTATTTTCAGGGATGCTTCTTGCTGGCTCCTCTACTCATTTGTTTAGGACCGTGTAGACTCAGGGATAAATGGCCACTTCCCACTGTCTTAATGTTAAAATCCACAGTTTTCAATAAATAAAGAATTTCCCCCAAGCCCTCTGCAAAAGCCTTCCCAAACCATCTCTCAAGGGAGGCAGTAATGTCACTTTTCATTAAAATCCTACTGGTAAGAAAACAGCAAAACAGTGTAAGGACCATGTTGGCAGATTTTTCTTATGGGCAGAATTTTTTGGCCCTTCTGTGTATTCTTGATCCAGCATTCACTGTACTCTGGAGGGTCAAAAGAGGGGAAATCACTTTTTTGAAAGAGACCTAAAAAAAAAAAAAAAGGCGATCCTAACAGGAGGAAAGTTCGGGAGCAATGAAGCTCCAGGTAAACCTAAACACAGAGAGAGTTGGAGAAGGAGACAAATTCTTTTGAGTGGTTGATATTGGCAGGGCATGTAGTGTTCCTACAGTCATGTGGGGGAGGGTGGTAGTGTGGAGGGCAATAGGGAGCCATTGAAGATTTCTGCGTAAAGTCGTAGAAGAGAAAGAATATGGCTGTGGGTGGAGCATTGGTTTGGCCAAAGGGAGAGGTCAGATGGGAGGGGATATCGCTCACAGGCATTAGTCCAGATTGGATGTGGGAGGAAAGGTCACAGCCCTTGGAAGGGTCTTTTATTAGAACAGGTGAAGAAGGGAGAGGAGGCACAGGTTTAGGGGAAAGGCACGGGTTTAGGAGAATTTATTTTTCTCATCTCCGGCTGACTGTGAAACCCCACCCCAGTGGCCGAGGTGCCTGCAGAGGCTGTGGTTCCTGGCAGCTGTAAACTGCCGAAGACTTGATTCAGCAGTGGAAGAGCACTGGATTCAGCGTTCGTAGGCATGGATGGTCAGCATTAGCAGCAACAGGACTAGCTCCAGAAGTGGGCTGCTCAATGAATACTAAATGAATGAATGACTGGATTTGAGACTTGGTGCTACCGTCTACTAGAGTGGCTTTGGGCAAGTCATCTAGCCCCTGGGAACCTTAGTTTCCATGTCTGTTAACCGGAGATGGTCCCCTTGCGGGGTAGTGTGAGATTAAATTCCCGCCACTGAGGCGTGCAGCGTTCCCGCCCTCCCCGGAGCAGGGCGACCCCGAGAGCCGTGCCGGCTGCTCCGGGCCCGGGCTGCAGAACAGCTCCGGGACGCCGCGGCCAGGGGTCGGGAGGGGGTCGCCCCTCCGGCGGCCGAGGCCGGGCGGTGGCGGGGTCCGCCCACCGCGCCCGCCTTCCCCGCGCGGCCCTGCCAGAGCCGGGGGCGGGCCCGCGCAAGCCGCTCCCCCGGGCGCCCGGCGGCCCTCGGCGGCGCTCGCGGCCTCTCACCGGGGCGGGCGGGTTCTGGGAAAGCCCGGCCCAGGGCGGGGGCCCCGCCGCCGCCGCCGCTCTCGCTCGGGGCGGGAGGCGCGCACAGCTCGGCGGCGCGGCGAGGACGGCGCGGCGGGCGCGGCCGGAGGGGGCGCCCCGGGCTCTGCCCCCCGGGCGCTTGCCTGCTCCTCGCGCGCTCCTGGTCGGCTCCGGCGCTGCGGCCGCACCGTAGCTGGGCTGCCGACGCCGCCAGCGCCGGCTGCGCGGGCAGCAGGTCCCAGAGGGACGCTCCACTTGGGGACGCCGGCGCGACCGGCCAGAAGATGAAAGGTGAGGAGGCGGCTGTGTAGCGCGGTCCCCGAGGACTGGAGCAGGGCGAGCGGGCCGGGCGCTGCGGACGCGCCGAGGGCGGCAGCGCGGCCCCAGTACCTGGCGCGCGAGTGTCCTCGCGCCCCGTGGCAGGCAGTCCAGCCGTCGCAAGGGCTGGAGGTGACTCTTAAGTGCCTCCTCGCGCCTCTGGATGTCTGCCTCAGGTCGCCACTTCATGTTGCCTGCATGGTGTGGAGACGGCCAATACGAAAGAAAAAAAAAAGAAAAAACAGCTCTTTTTTGGCGGAACCCAACAACAGTATTTCAAGAAAAGTGCTCAAGAGATTGTTGCTGCAGAGATTTATCTTCATCAACTCCTAGAAAACGCAGTATTGGACCTGGTCCTACTCTAACTGGTAGCTAGAAGAATGGCTGTATCTTTTCCTTAAAGCCCTAGGTTTATCTTGGTTGCAGCCAGTGTTACGTGCACAGTGTAAATTTGTTGAATTGCTTTTGTTGTTTTTCCTTTTGCCTGGTCTTTAAGCCATGAAAAACTTGTTTCAGTTGACTCAGTTACTCAGTGTGAGAAAGATTCATCTCTTTACTGATTTATCAGCCTCATTTTTATTTTCCTGTACGGGGCGTTGAACCCGGGGCCTGACACACTGTACTAGTGTTCTACCACTAATCTACATTCCTAACCCTATTGTTATAATTTTAAATAGTGAGTTCCCTGAATGAATGTTAAGTAGGATTCACTTCATACAAAAATTTAATCGCTCACAGTTCCAATTTCACTTGCATTGTACTAAGTTTGCCTGTAGGTCGGTTAGATCATTGCAGGATTCCTGTGTTTGTGTGAATTTCTTTTAGGAATGGCCTGCAGGGTTGGGTGGGGCTGTGCCAGAGTGGGTACACCCAAGGCCAAGAATGTTGGACCCCACTAAGGAGCACTGTTGAAAGCCCGTCTTGGGAATTGATCGCAGGTGACCCCATAAATACTCCTGTAGGTGCCTGGTTGTCAATGCGGGGAGAGGTGGAGCATCTCTAGGTTGTTGTGTGCAGTCAGATCTTGGAGAATACTTCAATGAAGAATATCCCTTTCTTTGTTGTCTCTCCCCCAGTCTCACTGCTCTAAATGCTAACCAGTCCTCGCACAGAGTTCCGTTTCCTGGTACCCCAGCTTGCAGCAGCCAACTTTCCCCTGCTCTGATTCCTGTAGCATTTTACCTCTAGAGGCCTTTTTGCTGTCTTCCTATGCAAGTATTTATGTGGACGTCTTATTTTTCCTGCTGAAGGCATTTATTCTGACTTTCTTGGCACAATGCTTGCATCTAGAAGACGCTCTAGAAATAATTGTGGACCAGCATTAAATGTTAAGACTTTGGATCTACAACATAAATTTCTACTTTGGAGAAGATAAATAATATAATTGAAGGGATTTAGAGAAACTTGTAATGTTTACCATTAGCACTGTTCTTCCTTTAGAGTCCCTCAGGGGATAATTTCTTTATACCAGGAATGCCTGCTGATCATCCTTGGCCCATGCTTTGGGACCAGGTAAAAGGTGAGATTAAGGTGGGGAATGTTCTTCCAGTCCTTCTAGTAACATAAGCTCTTTGGTTGTGCTCCAAGTTTGACCTGTGTCATTAAAAATTCCATATTCAAGTGGATTGTGGTGAAGCTAGATTCCACTGTAGGTCGTTGGTTTTCTTTTTCTATTTGCAGCTATTTGTACTTAGATCTTTCTCTGGATTTTTGTTGTATACTTAGAAAATTCATTTGATGTGCATTTTCTTTGTTATCACTTTCTAAATGAATAAAGGAAGATTGAAAGGATTGTGCATGGCAGAAGTCTTCTAAGCAGAGAGCAAAGGATGTTTCTCGTGCTGGGCAAGAGGACAGACTTGTACAGGGTGAGGTGGTTCTGCACATGTGTGTGCGTTGTCAGTCCCTGCCTTCCACAAGCAGCCTGTGTGGGACACTGCTGCTTCAGTCCCAGCTCTTTCTCTCTGCTTGAGCTACTTCTGTCCTGAACAACAACGAACGGAAACCTCAGGGCTTCTGGGTTCAGAAGAAGACTCAGGGTAGAAGCTAGGAGGAGGCAGAAGGAAACATCTGAGAGTGTGAATATTTGATGATGTTGCTTTCTTCCCCTGACGTCTGGTTGAGATCTTTGACACTGAGTAAGTGGGAGTTTGTTTGAAAGGAAGGCAGGCAAGTGAATAGGTAGGTAGCAAGGTGCTACTGAAGGAGGGCTGGGAGGTATTACTTGGGCTTAGGAAGGCATGTGACTCCGTTAGTGGGTTCAGAAAGGGAGATTTGGAGATTACAGGAGTGGGGAGTTCAGAAAGAGAAAGAAGGTATCAAAGATGCACTTTGCCATGGGCCAGTCATGGTCTTTGGAAGGAAGACAAAACTTTCTCCGCATCTTGTGATCCTTTCTACTTCCTGCATGCAGAGCACGGGCTTGAGCTTATTTAATTATAATTTAGCTGTGCTATGACTAAATAGGTTTTCATGGGCCAGATTGGGAACTCAGCCCTGTACAGCTGCACTGTCCAGTATGGTAGCCACAGGCCATTTAGGGCTAGTTAAATTTAAATACATTAAAATAAATGAAATTAACTAGCCATCTCCCAGATGTTCAACAGTAGCTACCCGGGGCTAGCGGCTACCCGGTTGGACAGGGCAGATAGAGAATATTTACATCATTTCAGAAATAGAGAATTGTTCTAAAGGGATAATGCCTATTCATCTGCAGAGTGAACTGATTCTCAAACTAAATTTAATTCGTAAATTTAGTTTCCTGATTACAGTTTTCTGTGGAGTCTATTAGATGTAAATAATAGAAGCTGTTATTGATAACACTTATGTGGTGCTTCCTGCATGCCAGGCACCATTCCAAGCACTTAATGTATTAACTCATTCATTCTTATGACATTAGGCAGTAAGTGCTAAAGATCTGATCCCTTACCTGTATTTTAAAACAAACAAACAAAAAACCAAACCAAACCAAAAAAGGGACACCTCTGAAAACTGTGCCTTTTGTAAGTTTGGCAGCACAGTTTGATCTGAACTGATGTGAGTGAGATTATGATAGTCTTGTATTTCCTTTTCTCTCATGGTGGGAACTTTTCATACATTTTAAATTCAGATATAATGGGTATGTTTGATTTACTTCCTATCCCATTGGAGTTGTTTGTAATATATAGCATATGTACCCTCTTAAGACCATTACAAAAATCTAAAAAACTTTTGAATGGTAGTTGGTTTTCCAGTTTCAGGTGAGGAATGTGGACTTCCATTATATGTCCATTTTGAAGATGGGAAAACTGAGGCCTAGAAGGTCAAGTAACTTGCATAAAGTCATAGCAAGAAAATGCCAGAGTCAGGATTTATGCAACTCAGACTGGTTCCAGAGTCCATTCTCTTGACTTCTTTGCTATCCTGCATCTGCCTCTAGGCTTATGATTCAAAACAAATGACTGGGTGAAACCTAATAGCTTTAACTAGGCTCGTTGGAAAGTTTCAGATAAGACTATGGCTAAATTGTTTAGCAGTTGAGGTTTTGAAGGCTGCAGCTAGTTAAGCCACCATAATAGGCGTACTTAACAATTGTTTAGCTTGCCCCTTTCCACTCTGGGCCAACCACACTTGGTCTTCAGCCATTCTCTGTGTAAGAACTGGTAGAAAAAGGTCATTCATTGTGGGCGCTGGTGATATCGCTGGGCTCTGTTGAAACCTGTGGCACGTGGGGTTGTGTTTTCATAACTGCAGTTACGGAGAGAGGGCTGGGTTTGTCCTAGTGTAAACCAGGTTGAGCTACAGATGGAGCCATGCTGATGGCACACTAGAGTTCTGAGCCTCCCTGGCATGACTGCAGAGTCTCCATCAATCTGGCTCACTTCAAAGTCTCTCTAGGAAGTCAGTCATGAATTCCTCTTTTCTTTTAGGAGGTTGACTAGAATTACAGAGTTGTTCCAGGGATAGGAATGGACTTTTCACTTTCCCTCCCTATGTAGTAACAGGCTTTGGCTTTTTGATCCAATCCTGCATTTGAGGAATGTCTTGAGTAATCCCAAAATTTCTCCTTTGAGTGTGAGAATGTGTTCTGGATGCTGCACCATTTGCGTGTCGCTTTTAGTGTGGGCCGTGAAGGACCCCGTCTCTCTGTGTCAGGGAGCATGTATACCTTTTGTGCACAGCCTCCAAGGCCCCCAGCGATGATCTTGGTGCCCTCCCACCCCTTCCCTACCAACTAACACTGCTTAAGGTCTCGGGCCCAGTCACTCTACTGGTAAAATATAAAGGCTCCAGAGTCAAATTTATCTGGGTTTACTTAGGCTTTGTCACCTATTAGCTTTTCAACTTTGGACAAACAACCATTTTGTAAGATAGTAAAAGTAATTTTGCAGGGTTACTGTGAGGCCTGATAGAGATAATTTACCTGAAGTACTTGCCTAGTGCCAGATGTATACTGAGTGAAGTATTCTAAATTAGCTGCTAGTATTTTTTCTTCTAATGGGCTTACCCAAGTCTTTCCAGTCTGCAGTTTTAGGCTCTGGGGAGTTGTATGTGGCAAGCCAAATAGTAGCCTCTCAAAAATGTTCAAGTCTGAATCCCTGGAAACTGTGACTATATCACATAACCAAAGGGACTTTGCAGATGTGATTAAAGATTTTAAGATAGGAGGTTATGCTGGATCTGAGTGGATCCAGTCTAATCAGAGTCTCTGTAAGAGGGAGACAGGAGGATCATAGTTAATATTGACAGGTCTGAGTAAGCAAGAAGAGGTCAAGGAATATAGGCAGCCTACTAGGGGTGTGGCTCAGTAGTAGAGCACTTGCCTAGCATGCTGGAGGCCCTGGGTTTCATAGCCAGCACTGCCAAAAGAAAAGAAAAAAAAAAAAAGATGGAAAAGTAAGAAATTGGCCTCATCCCTAGATCCTCCAGAGAGAACCAACCCTACCAATCCATTTTAGACTTCTGACCTCCAGGACAGTAAGATAACAAATTTATTTGTATTGTTTAAGTCAGAAATCATGTGATAATTGTCCCAGCACCCATAGGAAACCAATATAGTAGCATTGGAGAGAAAAAAATAAAGCTGTCAGGAGTGAAATTAAAATTATCAAAATGTGGGGTTGAGTGGTGGAGCACTTGCCTAGCAAGTGCAAGGCCCTGAGTTTGAGCCCCAGGACCATCCCCCCCCACAAAAAACTATCAAAATAAGAGAACAGTAAGCCAGCATTTACATGGGGTCCTTCACAGCCCACGCTAAAAGGGACACACAAATGGTGCAGCATCCAGAACGCGTTCTGATACTCAAAGGAGAAATTTTGGGATTACTCAAGACCTTCTCCAAATGCGGATTGGATCAAAAACTGTTGGATCAAGAACTTTGTCCTAGGTACTGTTCTTAGTACTTTATGTGCATTAACTTTTTGGTCCCCACAGTTTCTTTCTGTTGTTAATACTTTTATAATCTACATGCTGCAGATGAGGACCTAAGGCACTGAGAGGTTAAGTAACTTGCCTGAGGTTCCACAGCCAGTACACATGAGTGCAAGCAGGCTGGTGCTCTTCACCCTGAACCCCTACTCTTCCCAGAAAGGCAGGGTTTCGGATGAGCCTGCAGCATCAGCCACTGAGTGCTGTGTTCGGTGTGTAAGGAAAGTCACCATTCGAATCTGTGAGAGGGGCAGTAGAGTTGTTTTTTGGTTCCCCTGTCCCAAACACTGGTTATTGAAGTACTGGTGAGTTAGTTCTTGCCACTCCAGTGGCACAGTGCTGGCGGGTAACTTGCAAAGGAGGAGCTGGCTGGGGGCAGTGCCTGAGCTGGCCTCTTGCTGCCACTTCTGTTCCTGCATTGCCTCCCTCGCTCACCGCTCACCGCAGACCACTGGCCTCTTAGTGCTGCTGGCTCTGCCTCCCACCTCTGCCTGTTTATTGGATTTGCCTCATTCCAACTCTCCCTCCAGCTCTGAATTGCACCTCCGTCTGGCCCCTCTGGTTAGTGACAGGGTAGGATCGGATGGCCAGGGCCCTCTGGGCCAGTGAGTAGGGGAAGTGCTGCCTTGTCCCTTTGATTTTGCCGTCTACCTGGACTGCTTTTGTCTCTCAGGCACATACTGGTACTGGTTTGGACCAGGAGTTTTCAAACTGTTCCAGGAGGCTTTGGGGCCTCTGCAGGCAAAGGAGATGCTGGTAATGAGGACTCTGCTGCTTCCAGGCAGTGCTGCTATTATTCATTTTATATACTGGGGCGGCTACCTTAGATTTTGCATGAAAGGAAGCTTCTGTTATTAGAAAGACAGAGAAGGGGGAGTTGGAGAAGTTACGCTCAAAGTTAAGGCACTATATGTAGAACCATTAGCTCAGACATGGATGTGTAAGACATGTAACTCTAGATTTTCCCTAATTTCATTTTACAAGTTTGAGGTCTAGAGGCAGGTTGTTTTGGTTTATTTACATCCTGCTTCTACTAACAGTTCATGTGATCATGTGCAAAATACTTGGCATAAGCACTCTCAACTACTTAACATTGAGGTAATAGAAGTACCTATCTAATGAGAATTAAATGAGATAATTCACGTAAGGGGCTTAGAACATTACCTAAGAATTCTACAAATATTAGCCACTATGATCATTTTTATTACTGAGTCTCTTAATGACATGGCAGAAAAATAATTTAGTCCCATCTCTTCTTGGGGTTCCCCTCCCCTGCTTCCTGGGTAGTGTTATAGCTACCTCCTGGCCATCAGTCAATGCCCATTGTCCCTGACCGTAGGTGACTTTGGGTGCAGTGACCCTGCATTGTTTCTCAGTGCAGGAGTTGTGCCTGTCTAAGATTTCCTGGGCACCTGCTAGAAACAAGGTTCCTTCTGTTTTCAGAGCCTAGAGGACATTTCTTTCCCCTTCTGCCCCTCAGTACGTGAAAGGCAGAGTGTATTAGTTACTTTTCTAGAGTCAGTGGTTTGTAATTTGATACAGGACACTTACAAATTATAACATCCACACACAGAAGCCAAATGCAGGAAGAGTGCAGAATGTCTATGCACTAGAGATCAGAAAGATCCAGTCCAGGGCTGGGAGCCCACAGTAATGTCCCATGTACATCTGTGTCTGCACTAAAAGGCTGAAGAAATCTATACTGGAGCCAGGATACTGTGCTCAGAGCAGAGATGAAGACCAGAGCTCCCCTGAAGCAAACGGCAGCCATCCCCAATGACAGCAAGGCCCTTAGTTCCTTCCTTAAGGAGAGCAGTCTACTTCCCTTCAGGAGAACAGTCCACAGCAGAGCTTCTCCTGGGAAACAGCCACTACCTGTATTCTGCTCCTGTTCTCCTTTATGTTGTGCTGGCAGTAACCTTCAGGTGGATCCTCTACGCCCAGCCAATGCAGTTCAGCTGTGCATTCCTGCTCAGGTTGACCACAGTAGTAAGTCTACCACACAGAGTGAAGCTCTTAAGTCTCCCCCTGCTTCTACTCCAGGTTTAGAATATAATACAAACTTAATATTCCTTTCTTTTCTACCCTTAGGGCATAAGTTTTGAAAACAGAAACTAAAAAGATTCAAGTCTGTTTCAAACACTCTTGATATTTTCCCTTGAAGGAGTAAGCACTAGGCCTCTTGCTCGAATGGAGGAAAAAGGTACCTGTGGAAAAAACAAAACATAAACAAGGTGGCTAATCTTGACAGCAGTGTTAGCACTGGCCATAGTCATTATCATTCCTCTCTGACCAAAATCTGTTCTCTCTGTCTACTTGTTGGTGGCACTGCTGCTGGCTCTGTGGCTGTGTAGCATCCTCCATGAAATGTGCTCAATGTATTAAAATGGTGAAAAGGTTTCTTCCAAAGGGCTGGCTGTGGGTGCACCCCAAACCAGAGTTCTGTTAGAACTCTGTTAGCTTTTGTGTATTTTTATTGCTTGTTAGGAATGGCTGCATTACAATCATAAAACAGTAAGGCTGCTGTATTCAGAGTTAAAGAAGAGGCAGAAGCAAGGAGAGACTGTTTTGATGACTTCATTTTAGGTTTAAACTATATAATATTACTGACTATGGAAAATCCAGAGAATGGAAAAAAAATCTTTTGGGAAAAACACATGTGACCAAGTACATGCTATACACGTCTAGGATTAAAATATCATATAACAGTTTAATTTGGATATCACTGGAGCTGCTTCAAGTTACTGTCATGTCTAAAGAAAGTTTCAATTTCTTTGTTGTTATTCATAACATGAACTCAGATTTCATTGATGAACATATTTTCACCTGTGAAATGTTTGCCTGGAAAAACTGAACTACTCTCGGGTAGCCTGTTTTGTCAGTCTCGGAGATGTGGATAAAATTCACAAAAGCAAATTTACTTGTGGGGTGGATCACCCACCACAATGAATTTGGAAGACAGGGCAAAGCTTGGGGTCTGAGCCGATTTGCCTCTCTGCAGGCTAGTTCATCCCTAACTCTGCCTGGTTTACTGTGCTTGAGGTTTTTCTTTCAATTGTGGCTTGGACACGTTTTAAAAATTCACAGTGGTAGGGACTGGTAAAGCTAGAGGTAGCTGCAAAAGAAATGTGCTTATTATTTGAAGCTTAAAGAGGAAAATGAACTTCTTGTGCTATAAAATATATGTAAAAGCTACATATATTTGGGAAAATAATCCCAAAAATGAATTTCAGGGCTGTCAGGGGAATATAGCAATCAGACAGTCTTGTGCCTTCTCTGGTGACGTCTCCTGGGTCTAGGCTTTTTCCTACCCTATGCTCACTGGGAATAACTTGGGCTTCTCCATCGCCAAGTCATGCAGTGACTGATGACAGGTGAAGGGTATTCCCGTCTCAGACCAGCAAACCCAGATCAAATTAGTCACAGAGGATAAGAGAGATGTGCTTATTTCTAGCCATGCTGTGCATTTCTAAAGGACTATTACTATCGAAGCAGTCAAGTCTGAAATATGTCGCCTGCTTAGGAGATACTTGTTTAAAAAGATCTTTAGGCCAAAACACAATTTTAACAACTAAAATTCTATATTCTATCTTTTACTGATTAATGCAGACATTATACATCTGTTTATGATTTACTAATTTTTATGTCATCCACAAATTAGAACTGATGGCTAGAAAGCAAGAGTGGTCCAAGCTTGGCTCTCTTGCTTTGAGGGTTGGAGGAACTGGTCCCCTGGGAGACTAAACGGTTTGTCCAAAGCCTCCTTGCTGGAAGAGAGGCAGAACTGGGACTTTAGTTTTTTAAAGCAAAATGAGCTTGTAGCATGAATAACAGCACATACAATTTTGGATCCTGGATTCTTTGCTTCACATTCCATCATGAAGTGGTTCCCAAGCCATTAAATGTTTCCAAACTTTGATTTCATGGTTGTCTTATTCTTTGTGTAGTTCTATAGAAGGCCTACACATGCCTTTGCTCTTGGATGTGTAGTGGCACATCCACACTTTTTTTCTATTAAATACCTCTCTGTTGTCCAGATCTCTTAATTTTTTGCCCCATCCATTATGGGCGTGTTTCTATTGCTGAAACTGGCCTCAGACTCCTGGGCTCAAGTGATCTTCCTGTGTCAGCCTCCTGCATAGTTGAGACTACAGGTGCACACAACTACACACAGCTTCTAATTTTTTAGCATAGAGTACTGGAATGTAATTACTAGCTTAAAGGGTACTTTTTAAAGAGGCTCCTGATAGATGGTGTCAAAAATACCCTCCAAAAATGCTGTACTAATTTGTACGTCTAGTAATACATCAGAGTGGTCTTTCTGAATAATGTTTTGGTGCGAGTTACTGCTTTTGTGATCTCTCTCTTGTTTTTCTCTTTTGCTAGTTTGATAAGCAAAACTTGGCATTTCTCATATTTTGAAAGTGCATTTCTCTGAATAATAGTAGTGAGAAACATTATGGTATGTCATTTGCCTTTTCTTGGTCAATTACTTGTGTTCTCTGTCTACTTGCCTTTGGTTTTCTTTTTTTTTAAATTTGGGGGTTCTCAATGAATTAAAGATAAAGATATAACATTTTAAAAATCATACTTTGATTATTTTCAGCCTTTTAGGGTTGTAGTTACATTCAACTTTACATTTGGAATCAGCTTTGTACATATATATTATCAGTTGAAGACCAATGTTATTTTCCAAATACCTTAATAATTTTTCTGTATTATTTTTTGAATAATCCTAGATGACTTCTAAGTACATATGGTATAGTTTAAAGTCAGTTTGGGTCTAATAGTTAATTCTGGAGTGAGTGCTACACAGTTCTAGTTATGTTATCCTTATAACATCTCATAGGGCAAATTCTCTTTCCTTGTACTTAGAGTTTATGTAATCTCCTTGCTTATTCTTGCAAATTAAATTTTTGAGACATTTTTGTCAAAATCTGGAAAATCCATTGGAATTCTAGTTGGGGTTATAATACACATATATTAATTCACAAAGATTAATATATTTACAGCGTTTAGTCTTTCTGTCCTAGTATGTTTCTTGATTTATTCAAATGTTTTTATATCTCTCAGTCAAGTTTTATAGAATTCTTCATATTAATTCTATCTTTTTTAGTTATTTTTGAAATGTTTTGTATTTTTTACTTATTTCTCCAGTAGAGTCTCCTGATTCTTGTAGATGGACAGTTGTATTATCCACACAGAATAATTCCTTTTTTAAATCAGACACTTCAGAGCAAGTAATAACCAAGGGTGAGGATGATAGGTAGGCCTCTGTTTTATTCCTGATTTTAATGGAAATGCTTATATTTACTAGTGAGTTGTTGTTGGCTTTTGGTTTAAAATAGCTTAAGTCACTTTGGGAAAGTGGTTTTGTATTCCTGGATTTTAAAAATTGAAAGGAGTTGAATTTTATCAAATGCCAGAAAGGTCATCTTTGAGATGATTGCTGTTTTTCACATTTTACCTAGTTTACCTGCTGTGGTAAACTATGTGTACAATCTCGTTGTGGCAGTTTGTTATCAATGTGTTAATGAATCATGTCTTGAAGATAGAGACATTAATCTAGAACCTCTTTAGATTTTACTTTGGATTTAAATAAAAATAGCTCTATTTTAGCCATAGTCATCACAGGCCAGAATTAAAGTTAGCCTGCTTCTCCTGAGTGTGCATAGATTAATTCCAGGAGACCCCTAGTGGTTTCCTAAGAGTGACAGCGTTTCTGTGGGAGGCAGTCAGGAGAATGAAGTGCACACTGTGGATTAGTTAACTGGGACCGACGGTCTTGGAAGAATTTTGGTGTTAATCAAGGGTAGCCTCTAAATTTGCCTTCTTGTGAGATGAAAGTGGAATGCCTTTTTCTCTCTTTTTAATGAGGACATTCGTTTCTTCTTGCTCTTTATAAGATGGGCAGAAGCAGAACTATAGGTACCATCCTTGAGGCACAGAATGTGGGCCTTCTTTTCCAGAATGAAAAAATGTTAAAGAGCGGGGCAGTAACCCTGAAATACAAAGCTGGGGCTGCAGCATTACTTTAGGATCTAGTAGTCAATTTTAACATCAAATTTTGCTTTAAGTGAAATGTTTAACCACAACGACAGTGTTCTGTTGGGTGCAGTAGCACATGCCTGTAATCCCAACTATGCAGGGGGTAGACATAGAAGGATTGCAAATTCGAGGCCAGCCTGGGAAATTTAGCCAGACTTGTCTCAAAATAAAATTTTTAAAAAGGGCAGGGGCTGTGGGTTAGAGGCAGAGCACTTGCCTAGCATGCTTGAGGCCCTGGGTTTGATCCCACGCACTAAACAAACAAAGAATCCACAAAAAACAAAAGACACAGAAAAGAGAAATCAGTTACAAAATTTAAAAAAATTAAATGGCAAATATTTCATTTACATGTGGCAGTGCTTATATGTCCAAGAAAATAACACAAAGATTTAGCTTCTGTGGGATTGTCCTTGTGGAGAATTTGAGGAGAATCTGATCCTAAAATATAAGGAGCTGCTTGGTTGCCTCTTCACCTAAGCCTTTTTCACATTCTTGCCATTTACACATCACCCCTCATTCTGCATCCCCTTGATACTCATCTGTCTAGCTGTTATTTCAGGTCACTCCTGTGTGTCAGGCACTGTGCAGGCTGAGGGCGACCTGGTGAGCAAGATCCCCACAGCTGCTGCCCCGAGCTTACCCGTGCCCAGTGATAACGCAGGCGAGGACCTGACCGTTTCTGTAATTTGTGAAACAAGATATTGCTAATTCTCTCCTGCGCTCAATTTTTCTGACATTTACACATTTGTGGAAGGGTAGTATAAAGTATAAAAAGAAGAATCACTGATAGGTTGTAACTTTTGACAGTATTTTGCTGAAGGGGCTTGATTAAAACTGTAACTTGACTCATGGGAAAGAAGCTTGTATTGCTGCTACTTGGCATTTTCTTTAGTAAAACATTTCCAGTCACATTTTTAATTTCTAAAGTGATTTCTTTTCAGTTTGAAGAACTTTGGACGTAAGGGCTGCTGGGACGGAGGCAGCACATTCCAAGGAGTAAGACGAGAATGCACTTGAGGAGGCAGGGAGTGCTCACCTTGTGACTAGTTCTGTGTGGTGCGGAGGCTCCAGGGAAAACTTGGGAGCATTCTCAGGGTGTTGCATGGTGTTGGAGTAAGGAAGCCAGTCAGGTCATCTGGAGTAGCTAGTTCACATAAATGCTCAACTGTTGATTTGCTGCTTGTTACTCTTTTTGGATTCTAGTAATTTAGTTTTGTTGTGTAATGAGGCCCTTTATTGTGTTCCTAATTCTATTTTAATGTTTGTCTAGTCTGGTAGAGTGTGTGTTCCCTGAAGCCAAGGGCAGGGACTTTGTTGGTTTTCCTTTTTCTTACCTTCAGCCCTTGCACAATATCGAGCCTTCGACAAAGGTATTCAATAAATACACATCAATTGATCATACAAGTGGAAATTCTTTTACATTCTACCTCTTAATTGTCTCTATAGTCAGGCAGGTCTGGGTTTGATCAAGCTTTGCTGCTTACTGGATAAGCGACCTTCATTAAGCTATTCAAAAAATTATTGCTGATTTCTAGTTACAGAATTAAGTTAGTTTTAATCTCTGTACATCAGTTTCTGAATCAGTAAAATGGGCATTATTTTAGTCCCTACCTCATAGGGTTGTGATAAGGATTAAATGAAATAGAGAACATGAAATTTCTTATTCTGTTTAACACATAGAGTGGTCTGTTTTTACAAAAGCAGGTTCAGAGCTAGGATGTGAAGTCTTTGACACAGATTAAGAAGGGTGTGTTTTATATTTGAGAAGGTGAGGATCTGTGTAAGATTCCAACTGTGTGGTGGGAAAACCATGAGCTCGGGAACCAACAGACAGGTTCAGATGAAAAATACCATGTAATAGCTATGATGCTTTTCACAAGTTACCTGGCCATTCTCAACTGCAGTTTCAGAATCTCTAAAGTTGGGGTAACAGTACCTCCTCCCAGTGATTGTTATAAAGTGTAAATTTTTAAAAGTTATTTCTGTAGTCTGTTGATACGCTGCGGGTTTCCTTGGGAAGAGATCTGAAACCGGAGCCTTGTGCTTGGTTCAGCATACTTTTACATTTTTATGAGATACTTGGACAAGGCATAAAGCCATGTTTCCCAAATTTGCAGGTGACTCAAAGCAGGGAAGATAGTTAATATAATAGTTGATAGAATGGCTGTTCAAAGTGATTTCACTAGGCTGGAATTTTGATCTTTCACCCAGTGGAACATCTAGTAAGTAGATCAAAGCAATTAAGGGCAAGAAGACCACTTGATGGAGATTCTGCTGCTAGTCCAGTTGATGGGTGGAAAGAATGTGAATTGGGATGGGGTCAGTAGCAACAGACGGTATTTAACAGAACCTGTTAGAAAAACCACCAGAACATGAAAACTAACTGAATATTTGGCACTGTGGATAAAGAGAGCTAGAGATTTCTGAGAAGGTTCCTATCTGGGTTCCTGGGAAAAAAAGAGGTGCCAGTTAATAGGAAGGAAGAAGACAGGCAGAAGAGATGAATGGGAGGGAGGAGGGAGCCCAGGAGTCTGGCTTTGAGCATGGTGTGTTGGCGCACCCAACAGGAAGTTGGAAAGACAGGACTGTAGTGCAAGGGAGAGGCTGTGTCTGGAAAGAGGCATTTGGGAGTCATCCATTGAGGTGATAGTTGAAGCTGTGGGTGGGAAGCAATGGGATGGCCAAGGAGTGGCCACTGCTATTTGGAATCATTAGCATTGTTGGCCCTAACTTGAGATAAGCAGGATAAACAAACCCTTGCCCGAGTGGGAACTAGTTCTACTGATTTTCTAGTGCTACTTATTAACTCATTAAAGCAAAGTTCCACAGGATGAAGAACATATAATAATTTCAGGTTTTAAAACATTAGATTATTTATTTTTAACCAAACAAGCAGTATATGGATACATTCTTATTTGTAAAGAATATAAACACCGTTGATAGAGTAAACGCCCCATGATAATCCCCATCTAATTCTATTCTGTTTCTCAGGAGTAGCCACTGTTTCTTAGTTTGTTGGGTATTCTTACAGACTTATTTTGTGCATTTATATTTTTGCACACACATGCACACAAAAATATGCTTTTGTTTTTGTGGGTTTTGTGTTACATAAATGAGCTCATATGTTTAGTTCAATTTGTTTTTATTTTAAAAATATAACAATATGCTCTGGAAGTCTTTCCAGGTGCATTTACCTAGATTTAAGGCATAAAAACTATAAAATCTGTTTTCCTAGGTGTTATTGTACCATGTTTTACTTACTGATTCCCCTGTGGATGAAATGTACCCTATTTCCAACTTTTACATCTGTTCATCCTACAGCTAGTCATCTGAGCAGACTACTGGGCAGGCACTGGGATACTTTGATACATAAGCCGGGAGTTCATAAACTATATGCCGCAAAACGAAGCACACAGACAGCAAGGAGACAGAAAATGGTACTTCTTGATACTGCTGACCTGGCTCAGGGACAGACAAGTCATTATGGGATGCAGAAGTGGATGAGAGACCGAACCATTTGCCTGGGTTTTGCATGGATAGATGATTGAAGTAGACCCAAATGATTGCCCCTTTGTGCCCTAGACTTACAGCCACCAGGATCAAATACTAATATGCCAGTTGATCTCTTATGACAGGGAATTTCTGTATCAGGCCCAGCATCTTGCTGTGCTCAACCTTGACAGGATCTTCTCAGTGCCGTTCTGCTGCAGGGAATGGAGGTTGTGGGTTGGTGGAAGGGGAATGGGAAAAGCTAATGAGACGAGGTCTTCCACGTCTATCCCCACATCCATGCTAATACTGGAAGGATTGATTAGGAGAGGGCTGGATTGGGTTTGAGAACATTTTTATTTCTACAGATATTATCCAAATGAATACACAGCTTTTAAAGTTCTTTGGAAGCCCCCCAAAATGTATCCACATGTGAAAAACTAGTATACAATTCTGTTTTCTTGAGTCCATGAGATTAAGGAGCTCCATTGTAAGGACAGCTGGGGGGAAAAAGAGTGAAGAGGACCTTCTTCTGCACTTGCTTTATCTCGACTTGATGACGTGCTTTCTCTGTCTTTGTCTCTTTTTCTGGTTTTCTGCCTTTCGTGTTCTGAATCATACTACATCTTGTGAGCAATATGGGGATATAATTATTTTATGTAAACCACCAGCATGACTCCAAGAAGGTTCCACTTGGTCTAACCTAAGGGAGTCTGGCTGGTTCTCCTCCCTCCTGGGCTCTGCCTGGCTATTGAGGATGCTGCATGGTCCAGGCTGAGACTGCCTGGTGCACAGCCTCGCAGGTGATTCTGAATCACCCACATAGCCTGTGTTCTGCACATGGGAGACAGGTCTGGCTGGACATTTCTTCTCTTGCTATTTCTTTCCAGTTTCATGGACCTAGCTCCTCCTAGTTCAAGTCTCTCTTGTAGCCCAGTGAAATCTGTTTCTCCTATTTCCCGTTTCTGGTCTAACCAAGCTAGATATGCTCTCTGGGCTACTGGAGCAAAGAATGAGCTTACTGCCTGCATAGTCCCTGACTACAGTGTCTGAAGCAGCCCCCAGGAGAGTGGCCGATGTTGGCTTCTCCAGGTGCATCTCTTAGCCCTGCCCTGCCTTCTGCCTCCCCCTTGCATCTCAAATACTCCAGCAAGAAATGCCCAATGCTTTCTGTGCTTGGAGCTCCCTGAACACCTCGTGGGGTCTTTCCATCCTCTGCTCTACCCTGCACTGTTCATTCTTCTTCATCCTGCTTTCTTATGTAATTTAAATTCAGTTTAAGATCAAGAACCAACAAATGAACCCAGGTGTGGTGGTACACACTTGTAATCCCAGCACTTGGGAGGCCGAGACAGGAGGATTGCTGCAAGCTCCAGGCCAGCCTAGCTACTTAGTGAGTTCAAGGCCAGCCTGAACTACGTAGCAAAAAACTGTCTCAAAAAACCAAAGCAAACAAAACAAACCAACAAATGGGACTATATCAAATTAATAAGCTTCTGAACAGCAAAGGAGACATCTAATAGAGTGAAGAAAAACACTGCAGAATGGGAAAAACATTTTACCAGCTATTCCTCAGACAGAGAACTAATATCTGGAATATGTAAGGAACTCAAAAGAATCAGACCCCCCAAAATAAAAGTCCCAATTTTGGGGAACTGAAATGAACAGACACTTCTCAGAAGAAATATAAATTCCCAATATGTCCATGAAAAGAATATTCAACATCTCTGGCCATTAAAGAAATTTAAATTAAAACAACAGTGAGATTCCATCTTACTCCAGAAAGAATGGCTATCATCAAGAAATCAATTAATAACTAATGTTGGTGAGGCTGTATGGAAAAGGAACTTTCTATATTGTTGGTGGGAATGTAAACTAGTACAACTGCTGTGGAAATCAGCATGGAAATCTCTCACAAAACTAAAAAATGAAATTCAATTCAACCCAGCTATTCTCCTTCAAGATACTTTCCTGAAAGAGTTAAAGATATCATATCACAATGGTATATGCATAGGCATATTTATAGAAGCACCACCATAATGTCTAAATTTTGGAATTAGCCTATATGCCTATTAACAGATAAATGGATAAAGAAAATGTGGTATTTATGTATAACAGAATACTACTTTGCCAGGAAGAAGGATAAATTCAGGTCATTTGTAGGAGAATGGGTGCACTCCAAGACCATAATGTTAAGTGAAATAAATGAGACACACAAACACAAATATTACATGATTTCTCTCTCATATGAGAGACTCAGAATATAAATAAACTTAAAGAGAAAAAAGGTAGATAACAGAAAGTAGGGAGATAGATCTTTTCAAATGGGAAAAGAATCTAGAGATGGAAGAAGGAGGGAGGGAGCGGGAAATAGAAAGAATTGAGATGTGTCATGTACATGTACCAACTCTGCATGATGAATGTGATTGCCGTGTACTTCAAACATGTACTGATAAAAATATAAGAGTAATAAAGTTAGTTTATGTGTTCTTCACTCTAGAAAGCCACCTCTTGATTAACCTCAGTCCAGGTCTATAGCAGTGAGTTGGAGTTTTCTGTTTAGCGCCTGTCCCCTCCACTCCACTGACAGTCTCAGTCATCTCTCTCTCCCTGGGGCTCTGCCCACTATCAGAAATATACTGGGGACCCAATTAATGCTTCTTGAACTCAGCTAACTCCTGGACAGGGAACACCTTTGTGGGCCTCCCCACATATGCCCTTCTGTATACATGGTCCCTCACTCGGTAAGCACCATCTTGTTATTTGAGCTCCATGATGAGAAAATTCTGAGTGGTCTCATCTTGTAATAATTTGGCAGTGCTGTGTTTGGCCAGTCTTCAGAAAGAGCGCCATCATGTTTAGATTTGAGTAACTCTGCCTAGGAGGAGAGAAGTGAGGGAAGGGCACGCCATAGTGCCAGGGTCACAGCAAGAGGCCACAGCAAGAGGTACCAGGACTGCAAAGGGTCCTTCCCCCCACGTATAATGGCCCCACCACACATGTGGCCTCTTTCCTCGGTGAACCTGATCTCATTTGACCTTTCTACACATCACCGTACAAGGCAGAAAAAACCTGATTATGCACAATGAAACAAACGAGGCTGATTCATTTGTTTATTCTACAAATAATATTGTGTTCCTACTATATATCAGTGAGGGTTTGAAAATAAAGCAGAGAACAAAACCAGCACATTCCCAGCTATCAAGAAATTCTGGTTCTATTCAAAACATTTTGTTCTATTCAGACAAAGGTATAATTTCCAGCAGTGGTACCTGCTAGGAAGCCATCCAGTCAGGGTAGTATTACAGAAAGTCATGGATGGGTGCAGAGGAGGGGCTGCTTTTGAGGCAAAGCCTTTCTGAGGAAGTAACATTCACCTGAGATCAGAAAGGTGAGACAGAACAGGCCAGGTGATGGCTGAGAGACTTGTAGAAGGTCTCTGGGTGCAGGTGCAACTGAAGCTCTGAAGAGGGCTCTTTCCCCAGCATCCTGTATGCTCTTCCTTCTTTACCATGTTTATAGACACCCACGAGTTATGTTACGGACCAGACACCGATTTATTTAATTGTGGGCAGGCAGGGGATGAGGCGCATCACAATGCCTTGGGGACTCAGCACACACAGACCTTGTCCCCAAAATGGGGGTGGGAACACCTAAGGGCCACCTTGGCTTTACCTTTTGCCTTACAGCAGTTTCGGTCTCAAGGGATCCCTTAGGATTCAATTTTACCTGTTTTCAGGTCAGTAGGAGGGGGTGTCAGAGACACCTTCCCCAAGGCAGTTAATCCTGCCATTTAAAAACTCATGTAATATATATAAAATAAAATATAAAATAAAAAACATATATTACATAAAATATAAAAATATAAATATAAAATATAAAAATAAAATATATATTACATAAAATGTAATATTTTAACTCCATTAAAGTGTACAGGACAGGTATGTTGTGTAGCCACCGCTGCCATCTCTTTTTCATCACCCTAAACTGAAAGTCTGTAGCCATTAAACAATAGTCTCTGTCATTTTTTTTAAACCCCAAAGGAATCATAGGTGATGAGGAAGCAAATGATGCTTTACAAAAGCCTCTTCCCTGATGCGAGGAGCCTCCCTGTGCTCAGGCAGGTGTCTCAGTGTGGTCTGAGGGCCGCCGGAAGGAGGCAGGCCTAGTGTTGGTGATGAAGAACAAGTGCCACTTACAAATGCCTGCTCCCCCACCCCGAAATCAGCCCTTCGGGTTCTGCCCAGGCGCGCGTGTTCTTACCAAGTGTCCGCCTCCCGGGAAGAACTGGTGAGGAGGTCTTCTTCAGGTACTGAAGTGTTAACTCAGAGAAGGTTGGAGTAACTCAGCAAAGGCCTGCCAGGGGGAGGTGGTTGCCAGATTTGAACTTCGACGTCAGCTTCACCAGTGGCTAGCTGTATGACTCTTAATTTGCTTACTTTCTCTAAACTTCAGTTTTCTTATCTCCAGATTAGAAATTGTAATATTGGTCGGTGGCTGTGAAGACTGAAAAAGATTTTGTATGTGAAGTACTCAGCAAAGTACCTGGGAGGGAGTAAGGCACAGGTGTGCCATAGCATAGAGGTGAGGTGGCAATGCCAGAAACTGATCTGCACATGGACTTACATTTTCTCAAGGAGTTGATGGGTGCAGTGAATCAAAATTTACTGTTTCAGAAGAGTCTTCAGCTGTCATCCCATAATAGGAGGCCAAATGAGGATGCTGGTCAGGATAGAAAAAAATAGGCTGGCAGTTCTGCAGTTAGAATGCTTTTCTCGAAACGTCTTTTTAGCAATAGATTCAATGGAGAAGTTCCCAAGAGGAGCGGTTAAATACTTAGTGGTGGTGCATATATTGCTCAGATGTCAGAAATAATAAAGAAAATGAGGCTCGGGTGCCTGACTTGGATATTTACCATCACCCCACTTGGGAGCAAGGGCCTGCAGGGTTGTCTAAGAACGTTCGGGATGTTTGGAACTGCAGTAGTTCGAGACTGAGGCCCATAGACATGGCTGAGAACAGCTTCCTGGTAGAAGGTGACTTTCAGCAAGAAAGAAGGTGGAGAGGCCCAGGAGTGCTAAATGGGACCCAGAAATATGTTATAGGTCAGGCTTAGGGAACCATCTCCGTGAAGTGGGTGTTGGAATGATGGGTGAGAGAGGCTAGTGCTGATCAGACCAGCCTCAATCCCACTCCGTTTTGGCCTAATTAAATGTGAAATATCACCCAAACCTAGTAAATATCCCTTTGATAAATATCAGTTAGACCCATTAGAGTAGTTTTCTGGAAGATTTCTATTCATTGCCTGCCACACAGTCTGGCATATAGTAGATGTTTAAAAATACCTGTTAGCTGGGTACTCTGGTACATTTATACATATGAACTACTTGGGAAGCAGAGAGAGAGAGGAGAGAGGGAGGGAGAGGGATGGGGGAGAGGGAGAAATAAAAGAATAAAAGTTCCTAAGACTTCTTGTATGAGTGAGTGAATGAATCATACCTGTGGTTGACCATCCCTTGGAAGAAAGATTGAGCAGTCTGGAATATACTTTCAGAGATGAAACAGTGTTTACAAACATATAAAACAGGTGAAATTATGCATGATTTTAGGGGCTGGGGCAGTGTAATTTTCTGTGATCTCTTTCTTTCAAAATAACATTTAGAACTTTGGGAGAGATGTTTATATAGATTTCATTATATCCTAAAATTATTCTTTTAGAGAATATAATATTATTTAATGTTATTATATTGTCTAAAGAAGCAGGATAAAAACAATACACAGTATAATTCCAGTGCCATAAAAGATACATCTTCATGGGGAAAAATTGAAGCTATAACAAAATTAGGGTTACTGATGGTATCTTTCCTGTTACCTCTCAGCTTCCTGTTCAAATCTTCTATAGCAAATAAGTTTTATAATATGAACATGATTCAACACTCTGCCAGTGCTTGCCCTGACATTCATACACTCACAACTGACATTTGAATCGATGAGATATGACACCAAAAATGAAGTTCACTTGCCATACTTCCTGTACTTACAGGTATAGTCCTCCTTGTGTCATGCAGCACAGTTGATTTGCCGAGGAGCCTGTGACATCCACGACCTGAGATTTCCCACTTGGTCCCTTCCCCCCACCTGCACATCCCTCTGTCTCCCTGGGCATCCCCACCCTCACGGCTCACAGGAAGGAAGGACCCTCCAGCTGGTGTCACAGGCCAGAGCAATCGGCTGGCTACAGACTGTGGCTTCTGTAGACGCTCTGTATGTTTTATTTGGGGTTACACCATCTTGAAAATAGTGAAAGAGCCAAGATATTGGCCTGCAGATGTAAAAAGTTTCAAAACCAAGACAAAATAAAGCTCCAAAACCCATTTGCTTGATTTTTTATTTTTCATTCACATAAGAAGTGTGAATAATATTACTTCTCCCCTTTGGATCACGACTTCTCAGTGGGAAATCGGAGGCACAGATAAAATGAACTGTGAGTTTTAATGAGGTGTTCTATTTGCGTTTTAAACTCTACCCAAAACAAGTCATTAGAATGACATCAACTGTTTGAGTCAGCTGTTGGCCTGGGCGTCCACCCAGAATTTGAGATCATTGGTGGGCATCCACGAGGAACAAGAATCATTTTTTAAAGCTTGTTGAATAGAGGGCCTTGGAAGGCTTTAATTGGTGCTGGTGTTAAATATGATAAGGAATAAGGAAGAAAATGGCTTGAAATGCCATCTGATACATTAAGTATGTGAATTAGAATGCTTTCCATCTGCTAGGGCTTTGTGGGGAAACTTCTGTGAGGCTGGAGAGTAATTTAACCTGGAAAATGTTTTATTTGGTGTGCTCATGAAATGTAGGCAAGATATCTGATGTGGGGGAGCCACATAGGAGGTCATAGGAGGCACAACCATGAAGAAAAGAGTTTGCAGAAGCCGAATCATATCTTCTTTTGATTAAATCAGGATCGTTTTACTGAGAAACTGTAATGTGAGAATGTGTTAGCAGGGTAGAGTGGTTCTATGGTGTTTATCTCATCCCAGGATGAGTTTTCATCACATGTATTTTTAATTCTTTGGAAAACACTTATATTAATTGAGAAATGACTTGTAAAATACTAGTTCGAAAAAACGTAAAGCAAAAGAGGGTGCTGATGTTTGCCTATCAATTAATTAAAATTTTTTTCTAATGTGAGCTGTAGTTGCCCCCACTAAATGGTGGCAATTGGATCCAAACCCAGATGGATTCTACTGTCCTGCTGCTGTGATCATTTGAGATTTTCAGTGTTATATTATACAGCTGAATTGGTTGTTTACTTTTCAAAGTTGTGCAGCTGAGGGAACAAGTAGATGGAAATGCATTCTGTGTTGGACTTGAGAAGCTAATATGGGTGGGAGAGTCATAGAGTACTTCCATATTTCTCAGAGAATACCTTTGTAGTGTTTTGTAGTCTTTCAGTTTCACCCTCCACCCCCCAACTGTAGCAACCACTGATCTGATTCTATCTCCATAGCTTAATTTTGCATGTTTTAGAAGAGCGCTGTCCTATAGTCCTTTATGCTGTGATGAAAATGTTCTCTATAACTGGGTTCCCTAATGCAGTTACCACTAGCCACATGCAATGCTTGAATACTTGAAATGTGGCTAGTGCAACTGAGGAACTGAATTTGTAAAATTGTACTTAATTTTAATGAAGTAGCTGTATATGGCTAGTGGCTACTTGCACAGAGCATCTCTAGCACTACAATTAAGGGTATCCTCAGTGCCTGGCTTCTTTCACAAAACGTAATGTTTTTGAGATTAATCCATATGTGTTACGTAATCAGGAGATCATTCCTCTTATCTCCAAGTAGTAATCTATTTTATGACTGTATCACAAGTTGTTTATTCGTCTATTGATAGATGTTTGGATTGTTTTCAGTTGGGGCTATTGTGAATAAAGTTTCTATGAACTTTTGTGTGCAAGTTGTTTGTGAATGTGTCCTTTTCTTTTTCTTCTAAAGAAAAGTTTTTGGATCATATGGTAAGTGTATGTTTAACTCTTTCTAAGAAATTGATGTACTACTTTCCAGAGTGTCCTGTATCACCTTATCTTCCCAGTGTTGCCTTTTCTGTGCATCCTCACAACTTTGGTAGGACAGTTAGTGTCAATTTAGCCATGTTAGTGGGTGTGAAGTCCTATCTCATCGTGATTTTAATTTGTATTTCCCTGGTAACTAATCATTTTGAACATCTTTTCCTGCGCTTCTAGGCCAGTTGCATTTCTTCTTTTGTAAAGCACTTATCCAAATCTTTACCCGTTTAAAAAAATATGGTTCTTTGTCTTACTGAGTTTAAGTTCTTTATGTATTCTAGATGCAAATCCCTGGTTAGATATTTGTATTACAAATATTTTCTACAATTCCATGGTTTGCCTTTTGAAGAGCAGATGTTTTTAATTATGATGAAGTTCA
Source organism: Hystrix cristata (assembly GCA_004026905.1). Lineage (NCBI taxonomy): Eukaryota > Metazoa > Chordata > Mammalia > Rodentia > Hystricidae > Hystrix > Hystrix cristata. The sequence continues at coordinate 198,957 of PVJO010000277.1, read as the reverse complement.
ATTTGCCAGTTATTATTCATCTATGGCTTGTGTTTTTGTGTTCAGGCTAAGAAATTTCTGTTTATTCCACCACTGTAAAGATTTTCTGCATGTTTTCTTTTAGAAGTTTTATAATTTTAGCTTTTACTTGTAGGTCTATGATCCATTTCAATTTTGGGTGTGCTGTGAGACAGGGATTTAGGTTCTTCCCCCCGACACACACACACACACAGAAATTTTGTTGATCTACCTTAATGTGCTTGTAAGGTCATTTACATAAATTATTTTGTGTGACAGTGTCTGTTCAATTATTTTCCCCCTTAAAAACTTGTTTATAATTTATTATTTATAGTTTCTTTAAAATATATTTATTCTTAATAAATATATATGGAGTGTAAATATGTTCTCCCATCTGTGGCTTACCTTTTTATTTCTTAATGATATTTTTTTGAAGAGCAAAAGTTTTAAATTTTGATTGTCTCTTTTATCATTTTTTTTCTTCTGTGGTTAGTGCTTTGGTGTTGTGAGAAACTTTTCTGTATTCTGAGATAATGAAGATTCTTTTCTGTTTTCCTCTAGAAGCTTTATAGTTTTCTACTTTATGTTCAGGTCTATAATCCATTGTCAATAAATTTTTGTGTATCATGCGATATAGGACTTGATATTTATTTGGATCCAGCACCAATTATTGAATATCCTTTCTCTATGGAATTTCCTTTGTACTTTTGTTGATAAACCAATTTGCTATACATGTGTAGGTCTATTTCTAGATTCTATTCTGTCCCATTGATGTGTCTGTGTTTATGCCAATATGACACTGTCAAGATTACTGTAACTTTGCAAGTCTTGAAATTAGGTTGAATACTTCTGTTTATTTTCTGTTTAAATAATTGAGTGTTCAGCATCCTTTAAATTTTCCATAAATTTGCAAGGTTCTTTTAGTATTTGAAAAGTACTCAGTATAGTTTACCATATTAACATACTAAAGGAGGATAATGATATAATCATCTTAATAAATGTAGGAAAACTATAGATACTACTCATTAGTAGTAAAAATTTTCTGCAAACTAGAAATGCAAGGGACCATATTCAGTTTAATAAAGGACATTTATAGTACACTTACAGCTAGCATATTAAATAGTGATATACTAAATACTTTCCCCCTAAGTTTAAGGACAAGGCAAAGATGTATGTTCTTAACACTTAGCATACTAATTGGAGATCCTGGCCAGTGAAATAAGGTTAAAAAGAAAAAAAGAAATAAAAGATATACACTGAAAAGAAGTAAAACTTCACTTGAAGATGACATGTTTGTCTATGTAGAAAATTCTAAGTCACTTGAAAATGATTCAGTTTGAGCACAGGGTGTAGCTCAGTGGCAGCGTGCTCGCCTACCATGAGTGATGCCCTGGGTTTGACCCTCAGTACCACAGATGGAGGGAAAAAAAGGAGAAAAAAACTTCCATTTACAATGTTACTGCTAACATAAAGTATTGGAACAAATTTAACAAATGATATGTAAGACCTTTATACAGATAAATACAGAATATTGCTTAGAAAAAGAAGATACTTTCATGTGTATTCGTGTATCTGTGTATGTACACATATACGTGTATTTTTTTCTCTCTCTGTATGTATATACATGTAAGCCTATGTAGATAAAGAGTTGGGAATAGAGGGAGTGAGCAGAAAGCACAGTGATACTAAATCTTACCAATGGGATTAGAAGACTCTATATTGTTAAGATGCTATTTCTCTGTAAATTGATATATTGATTCAAACCCATCAGAGACCTGCAAATATTTTGTTTGTTTGATTGGTTTTTGTTTTTTAAAAATTGATATTCTTGATGGTCAAGGTAAATGGTTTGGACTTACTACATTAAATAATGTGGCTTCCTGAAAATCATGTTGGATGGATTGAAACAGGAGGTGGTTAGGAGACTGGAAGGCCTTAAGTAATACTACGGACAAGGATTGAACTCAGGTAGCCATAGGAGAGAGTTAGAAGTGTGTCGAGACTCTTGACAGTGTGCCAAGAATGTAGAATGCAGAGTATGTATAAGACTGTCAGTCTAAAGATGCCTGTTCTCCAGTAGCTCTCAGTCCATGCCCAGGCCCTATGAAATCAATCTGATACAGTGTGCCCATGGCATGCTGTGGCGGTGTCATGGGGTAGTTCCTTTGGGAAAGGCTCGCCATTCAAAAGTACTCCAGATCCTCCTTGTTTCGAACAAAGAATTGGACGAGACAAGCAATAATGGTGCCTAAAAGTTTATTAAAAAGAAATGTGGGGTAAATGGGTATGAGAGCAAACTTGGGCCAAATAAATAAAAAGGGCATAAAAAGCAAAAATAAAAGTACATGCCATGTCTGAGAGACACGGTGAGGGCTACCGTGCAGCTCAGGATAGCAGCTCTCCGTGACGGCCATTCTTCTTTTATGTGGTCCACATCCTGTCTCCTGCTCCTGTCTTTTTGCAAGCTTGAGAAGTCCTCACCTGTCGCCCTGGGCTCTTGTAATTGACAAGTCCTGCCCACACATACAGGGGCCTGGCATTGCCCTGGTATCTCCTAATTGACAGGTCCCGCCCATTTCCCCAGCCAGCTTTGCCTTACCCTATCTCCTATAAAAGTGACGCTTTGTTGAAGAGCTGCAGGAAACAACTGAGAGTATTAATGCTGACAGCAGAGTGTCGGGGAGGGCTGCAGAAGGGAGGAAGCATTTAAGTGGGGCATCAGCATCAGTAGAGTTAGATGGAAAACAGTGGGAGGGAAAATGCACAGAGGCACTATGTTCTAGGATGGTTCAATAAATGACTGAAAACCCAGGGTGACTAGAAAGCTCTTCCTTGGTGGTGGTGTTGGGGTGTTCAGAAATGGAGCTTGAAAAAATAGACCGGGATCAAGTTGTGGAAGGTCTAATACTGTCTAGAATCTTTTGCAACCTGCTTTTCTCTATCTTCATGCCATTAAGGAGCCATCAAAGATGTGCATCTGTGTATGCATGTGTACACACACACACTCCCAGAATCTCTTGACGTTATTTTGCCATGAGGGAGAGCGAGTCCTGTGAGCATTGTAACTTCACAATCCTGTCCACCTCCACTCTTGGTCTAACCTTACATTCTACTCATGTCTCTGACCTATTTCTGGAGGACTTGGGGTGATATACAATCTGATTGGAGACTGTGTTTATAGGAAGCATTTCTTTTCCTTGTGAGTTTTACACAATTGAGAATTGATGTGTTATGGACAAACTTTTGTGAACCTCCATTTTATTATATGAGCAGCCTTATTAATGCATTAGTTGAACATTGTTTCTAGCTTTCTCGTCTACATTCCATTCGGCTTATGATATCTGATAAACATAGAATATAAAGATCAGAGTATCCCTAAATTTTGTAGGTTTGAAGTCTAGAGTTCTAGACTCTGAAACTTTCCTAACAACAAGAGTTGATGTCACGAAGGGTTAAACCTTTGTGGTCTTAGAAAAGGACCCACATGAGTATACCAGTGCCATTGGGAAATGTTTAGAAAGCTTTATTTCCTGTGAGTTGCAGAATTCCCATTGTGCTAGTTCAGAGAAAGATCAGAAGGGAGTGGAGCAACAGATACTTGGAAAAAGAAACAGTGAAGGTTGCCTGTTGTCCTGCAGGGTTTGCGAGGGGGTGGTGTGCAGACTTGTACTATGTACATGTAACAAGAAGGAAGGGAGGAAAGGATGGTGAGGACAAACTGTATAACCTCTGCAGGGAGAGTCTTGAGGAAGAGAATATATGAACAGCTGCCACATGGTTTGTTGTCTATCATACACAAGTACTCAAAGAAACACTAGAGAATTCTTTAAGTTTAAAAATGCAAATAGGACTATTGAAACCTATTACCAGCTTTGACAGTTACGTCAGTATATCTTTTGCATGAGAGTGAAATTCCTGAGCAACTTTCATTTTGTTTGATTAGGTGAAATGGTCTCTTAGGAACTTCTGACAAATATATAGTTATGCATTGTGCTTTCCTCCTTCTTCATCATTTGTTATACTGTTTCCCCTACTCAGTGTCTCTTTTCTTCTCCATGGATACAAGTAATTTCTACCTCTCTTTAAAGTACCAGCTCAAATCACCATCTATCACAGCCTTGCTGGTCTCCTGGTCTGTAGTCATCAGACCCAGTGAACTCTGTGGAATATGGTTGCTGCTTCATAATTGACAGTTACCTGGTAAATTTTTTTTTAATTGTCGCTAAGCCCTATTTCCTTCTAATACCTACACTGAGAAAATATAATATGCTTGTATTTAATATTTTTCTAACTTAAATATTCTTTATGATACATAGGATTCTATTTGGCTTAGGAGAACAAAATTGGAAACATTCCAGGAATTAGTGAATATAATTTCCTGCCAAAGCAGGACTTTTCCATAAATTGTCCTTGTTATCTCTTGTCTAAGCCATTCAGATACTCAGCATTATCTATAAGATGGCGATGATAATAACACCCACCTTTATCAGTTAGAAAGAGATTTGGGTATAAGTGACAGAAAACCTAAAATAGTAGTGGCTTAACCAAGACACAATTTTATTTTTCCTTCTCCCAAGATCCAGGAAACAAGTACAGAGGCTTCTATCTTGTTTCTTTGCTATGCCAGATATTCATCCTCATGGTCACCTCATTTTACAAGACTTCTGTTCCAGTTCCAACCATCATGCCTTTCTTCTAGCCAGCAGAAAGGAGAAAGGGGCAGAGAAGGGCACAGCCTCTTCCTTCAAGGACACTTCCCAGAAGTTGCAAACCACTTTTGCTTATGCAGTATCTCATTAGCTGTAATTCAGTTTTATGGCCAAATCTAACTGTGAGAGAGGCTGATAAAGGAATAGCTGTATGCTTGGCTAAAATTCACATTTTATTCCTGAGAAAAATGTAAACAGATTTTGGGAGACCATTCTACTGATACTGTTATTGTAAAGACTAAATGAGACAATCAAATCTGCCTGATAAATGGTACATGCTCAATGAGTATTAACCATTGTTTATATTATTAACCTTGACATTCATCCATTCACTCTATTAATTTGTTCAACCTATATTGAGCACCCTTGATTCTGAAAAATATTCCTCTGTTTAAATCCTTGTATCAACCACTAAAAGAAGACCACTATCCGAGAAAGCTCAACCTTTGTTAAACAACTCTGAAAGGGCACTCTATTATATTATGCCAAAGCTTTCCTCCCTAGTAACTCATGTCTTGGCCCTTGTCCTACCTTTTGAAACAATATGAAATGAGCCTATTTCCTCATCTCAATTATTCAAATTGATGAAGACAGCTATCAAGTCTCCCACTTCATTTTCTTGCCCTAAACTCACATTTCATCATCTCGTTATTTATCTAGCACATATGTTGGCATACTTCTTCTATAAAGGGCCAGATGCTAAATAATTTTGGCTTTGTGGGCCACATAGTTTCTTTCATAGCTTCTCAACTCTATCGTTATAGTACAAAATCAGCCATAGATATACAATAAATGAATAGATGTGGCTGGGTTCCAGTAGAATTTTGTTTACAAAAACAGGCGGCAGGCCAGATGTGGACCTCAAGCTGTAGTTTGCCAACCCATGAAGACCCATCAAAAGCATTATTCTGAGATGATAGTCTTGAAACTTACTATGTCACTCCTGATTTTTCTTATACCATTCATTTATTGTTCTTGTCTTCCTGTGTTGTCTAGGATCTTCAACACCTTTTGCATCTTTTCAGCTCTACTTTCTGATCATTCGATTCCTTGAGTCATATTACATCCCCAGAGAATCTCTAGCTTGGATATGCTACCTTGACTTCACGTTCTGCTATATCCTCAGCCCACACATCCTTTGACCTCTCCCAGGCTAACGTTCACTTTATTCTCCCCCACATACCCGGCCAGCCACAGAAAAGAAGAATCTTTTTCTCTGACCTGTTGGGTTATGGTCTTTATTTAATGCTCCAGGTTTTCTTTAGCCAACAGTTTAACAATCACTATAACTCTAATCCAAACTAAGCCAATGCCTTCTTTTAAAGACAACTCAGGTCTTCCCAAGAGAGAGTAAGTGGAAAAATAGCACACATTGAGGCCAGCTATTGTTGACATATAAAATATGTATGTTTCATCCCCATTATAGATATGGAAAGTGTAATTCAAGAATGATAATTTAACCATTACATTTAACCTAGTCATGCAGCTGAGATTCAAGACATTGATTCCCTGCTATAGAACTGAAATTAAAATCAAGTGAACCTGATAAGGGGACTGTGTGACTCTGGCAAAAGTAAATTTGACACTATATTACTGATACAACAGGCCTGCTGAACCTTGATTGTTCTCTCCCATCTAGACATTTGCAAGGCATAGAATAACAAACATTTGCCCTAAATTGGTAGTTAAAGCATTTATTTCGTAACCTTATGTAGTATGTGATTTTTATTTGTATTTTACAGGACAGGAAATCAAATCCCAAAGTGGTTAAAATATTTGCTGCAGGTGCCAGATCCTAAGTCTGGCTGTTTCTCTTTATGACAGTACTCTTCCCTGGAAAGTATACCCCACTTCTTCATCATGCTGACTCTTAGTTGTCTATAAAAACAGCTTATCCATCATCTTCTCGAAGAAACCCACTCTGGAAAATATGCCCACCCCGTCCTTGGCCTCTGATTGGGGTGGTGTTCCTCTGTGTTAATGCACATCATAACCCTGTTTGCATGGTACCTTCCCTGGTGATTTATTAGCTTGTGAAGAAATTAAAGGCAAGATCCCTGCCTCATTTAATTTTGTACCCAGTAAATATTTGTTGAATAAAGGAATGGACTGCGATGAAGCCAAATCCAGTGCTCTAGGGAGTCAGCTTCCTTGATGTTCATTCCTGAACACAGCTGGAGGCAAAACAAAGATCACTGGTTTAACAGACTGTGTATAATCCTCAGCCTTCCAGAGATAAGCTCAAATAAAGAATAGTCTTCTCCAGCAGCCATGGGAATTTTCATACATCAGAAACCCAAACCCATGGGGTTTCAGACTAGCTAGAAGAGAAAGCACGTAGTCTATGACTAAGAGAGGAACTTCTGCAGTGAGGTCTCTTTGTTTTGAATCATGACTTCATCATTTTCCTGGCAGTTATCTTAGTTTTTCTTTGCCTTGATTTTTAATCTTTCACATGAGATTAACAATTTATCTGTATTAGTTATCTGTCGTTGTGTAGCAGATTACCCCCCCAACATGGCTCACCACAAACACTTACATTTTCACATTTTCTGGGGTGAAGAATTTGGGAGGGGGTTTATATAGCCTCTCTCACAAGGTTGCAGTCAAGATGTAAGGTGCAGCTATGATTATCTCAAGCTTTGTTTTAGACCAAAGGGGCCAATTCCAAGATGGCACACTCACATCATCATTGACGGAAGTCCTCACTACTTACCACAGAGACCTCGCCTTTCAGTTTGGCAGCTAATAGCCTCAGAGCAAGGAGGAAGAAACAGCAAGAACAAGGAGAAAATTCCAGTGACTTTTATGACCTATTCTTAGAAGTCCACACTCTTTCTTTCACCACATTTTCTGTTAAAAGAAGTCACTGCATTAGTCAACTTTCTATTGCTGGGATAAATTACCCAACATACACAACTTACAGGAAAAAAGCTTTATTTGAGCTCACAGTTTCAGAGGTTTCAGTCAATGGTTGGCTGGTTCCCAGGTAGATGCATCATGGGAAAGGGGTGTGGCGGAGGAAAACTGCTCACTCCCTGCCAGCCAGGAAGTAGGGAAAGTAAGGAAGAGGCAGAAGCAAAGGAAGGGGTTTAGGACAAGATATACCCTTCAAAGGCACACCTTCAGTGATCTACTTCATCCACCTAGGCCCCTTCTCCTGACAACCCATTCAGTTTGTGACTGCATCAGGGTGTTAATCCATTGATGAATTAGTTTCCTCACAATCCAGTTACCTCTCTAGGCTCCATCTGTGAACATTGCATCATGGGGGATCAAGCCTTTAATACGTGGGTCTTTGGGGACATTTCATATTTAAGCCATAACAGTCACTAAACTCAATCTACATTCAAGGGGAAGAGAATTAGGATCCACATTCAAAAAGAGGAATATTTAAAAGCTATCACTTTATCTTGTGGAGTTGAGTGACAAGTGCATGAGATAATAATTGCAAAGTATGTAGAACAGGACTTACGGGACACCAAAAATGTTTTCCCCCTCCCTTACTGTGCATTATTTACCTCATAGGTGAGAAAGGATAAATCAACTTCTAATCTGAAGGCTTTGACCTGAACAAGCTCTTTTAAAGAAGTAGAGCAAAGATACTGAGTCCAAGTTAATACTGTCAGCTATTAAAGTTGTTTGTGTCATTCTTTACATGAAAAGTTGTTTATGAAAAATTTGAATTTTAAAAAGCAGGTACAGACCCATATGTATGATACGAAGTGGTATTTGTGTGGCTATATGCACACATCTCCGTATATTGATCCGTAGAGGGTATTCTATAAAAAGGGTCCTGAAAGTACTAATACTTATCTCTTGCTGGTGGGATTTGTATTGTTTTAACAACTTTTTCTCCTTGTCACTTTCTACATTGTTTGACTTTTTCACTCTGAGCATGTATCTGTAAAAATAAAAGAGGCATTTTCTAAAGAAAAACAAAAAGAAAACAAGTTGGGAGGAGACCGTGAAAGATAGAAAGGATTAGGATGCTGAGCTAGGACATTGCTGCTGTGTGTGGGCTGGTTTACTTCCTGGGAAGAGTGTGATTGGCAAGATGTCCTCCGATCCTTCTGAGTAGTTTTGAAGATCTGCATATATTGAGAGCAAGTGAGAAACTACATTGTGCCTGAGGGGATGTGTCTGAAGAGAAGGGGCAGTGGTAGCTTTTTGGAAAAGAGGGTACTCAAAAACCAAGGGAAAAGGAACATCGACTTGGCAAAGAACAAAGGCAAGATGAACCCGTTGTTGACAACAGGGTGGAAGAAGAGCTGTACCTAGAAAGGGATAGTCTACTCCTAATGGGACATGCTAATCCCATAGTACAGCCTTTATAATTTCATCTTCCACACCAGATGGAAATTTGTTTCATCCCCTTCTCTAATAATAGAGTTGCAAGCAGATGCTGTATGTCCAACATGGACCCAACATAGAGATGTGGTTCAGTAAGGTGTCTGGAGAATAAGGGTAGACTAACCTATATTATAAATATAATGTGTTTCAGAAATCAAAATTTATATATCTGTTGATATTAAACTACATAGTTTCTTATTCAAATGACAGAAATTAAAAATTTTTATATTTTGAGGGAAAATGTAGGAATACCGCCTAATGTTTTTTAAAAATGTAGGAATCCTAATGTTTTTAAAAAATATTTAAATGTACAATTAGCTTCCTATTTGTTTCATTTGTTCTTTGTTCACTTTATCTTCTTTTCTGGCTTTTTACATTTATTGAATTTGTTATGATTTTACTTTTTTGGCCTATTACCTATATCTTTTTAAAAACTGGTTGCCACATTGTTTATCTGCTGTGAGAAACTGAAAGTGTATTGTATTGGGAAAAGGGAAGAAATTGTTCCAGTGGGAAGGGGAACAAGAATGGGGGAGCAGGAAAGGAAGGGAGAAACAAGGAAAAAAGGAGAACAGAAGGAGAAAAAATGGAAATAAATTAAAGAAGGAGGGGAAGTGGGGTTGAAGGGAGGGGAGGGAAATGAGAAAAAAGAAGCAGCAAGCTATATCACGTACAGGTACAAATTCCCTATGATAAATATTATCATTATGTATATCTAAAATGTACCAGTAAATTAAAACTAAAAGAAAATTCAGGCTATCCCAGGATGACAGTCATCCTAGAGAATGTGAGCTCTGTACCTTCTAAAACTTGCAAGGAGTTGGAATCTCCTAAAAAACTAAAACAAAAATAAAAATTGCAAGGATTAAAAAAAAGTGGTTGCTTTCAAGTTTACAGTATACATCTTTAACTTATCACAACCTACCTTTAAGTAATCATTATAACTTCATGTGGAAAAGAGTATATAGTTCCATTTCTTGTCTCTTGACCTTTGTGTCTGTTTGGTTACACATTTTACCTTTATATTCATTAAAAATCCCAAAATACATTGTAATTATTTTTGCTTTAAATGGTCAATTGTCGTATGATTATAACTATATTATTAAAGTAAGAGAAATTATACTCACTCACATATTTAATGTTTTTGAGCTCTTTATTCCTTTATGTAGATGCAGGTTTCTATCTGGCATTTTTCTTCTGCTTAAAGGACTGCCATTATCATTTCTTGTAGTGTAGGCCTACTGGTGATGAATTCTTTCAGCTTGGTATGTCTGAAAAGTTACTTCATTTTCAGAAGACATTTTTGCTTTGTGTAGAATTCTAAATTTTAACATATTTTTTCCTTTAATATGTTAATGATTTGCTCCACTTACCTCTAACTTGCATTGTTTCTGATGAAAAGTCTGCTGTCATTCTTATTTTTGTGGCTCTTTACTTGGTGTGTCTTATTTGTCAGGCTTCCTTGGCCTCTCTGAAGTCTTAACATTTTCTCTTCTAGTCAGGTTCTACTCAAGTTCCCTTTACTGCCCTGTGGCCTGGAAGCTCTCTAAGCAGTAAATTAGGCATTTATAAGGCTCATCTCATTATTTTTCTTTCAGAGATCACTGTTCAGTGTTGCTTTTTCAGTGTCTGAAAATCAATTTTTCTCATTTTGTCTTTTAGTTATTTAAAGTGAGAGAATAACTTTAGTTCCTGTTACTCATTTTTGGCTGGAAGAAGAAGTTTTGAAATGTTAAAACAGAAAGCTTCAAACATTAAACTAATTTTTGATTGCAAAGCTCCTTTCTTAAAATTGACCTATAGTTTGTATTAGCTTAGAATTATAAGCTCATTTTCAAAAACGCATTTAATGCTACTGCTTGACATTGTCCTTTTTCTTACAGGAAATAGGAAAAATTCAAGGTGGAGTTTTAAATTATTGCAAGTTAATCATGGACCTGAAGTTGAAGAATACAATTCTGAATAAAAGTCTTCAAAATTTTTCCTTCAAATACAGAGGTTATAAAATTGATCTACTATTTTAAAACCCCAATTTAGAATAAAATATTCATGATAGGAAATTATACTGGCAAAAATTTATGTGATTCTTGAAGTACCTGGATGAGAAGAATTGTCATTCCTTTTTCAGAAGGGCTTACGTATGTCCGAGATTATTTTAACAGTCATTTTACAGAAATCTTGACATGACCACCACGCAGGGCAAACAGAGCAGTAGCTGAAGGTGGTGTATTGGTCAAGATGACTTCTGAAGAAATGGCAGCTTCTGTTCTCATTCCTGTGACTCAGAGAAAAGTGGTGTCTGCCCACTTGGTTGCAGATGAAAGCAGTGAAAAGGTCTCAGACATCAGTATTCCAAAAGTGCACACTGTCAGGCAGAGTGGGCAGACTTCGAATGCCATCTCGAGATGGAACAAATTTAAAGAAGTATCTTCTGGAAGCAACTTGCCCAAGGTTCTCTCAGTAGCAAAGGAGGAAATAGTGAATGATGAGAACAGCAACGAAAAGTGCTACGAGACAAACATACCATATTCTATTAAAAACCTTAACTGCAACAACGTATTTCAAAACCATCAGCAAAGCCTTCCTCAGAGCCAGTTTTATGAAACATGCCACTCTGTCACGGAGGAGGACTTGTGTCTCAAAACTGGAATTTCTTCTCCACTGGAAAAAAAAGTGTTCTCTGGAATTCAACTGGAAATGGACGGGCCTCCCGTAGATGTTAGTCCTTTAGGAAGTCATTCAGGGCTTACAGAGAATGACCAAGCACACCCTGATGACAACATGGCAGTATTTCACTTTCACTATGAAGTTGACAGAAGAATGTCAGACGCTTTTCATACTCTGTCAGAAAACTTGATTTTGGATGATTGTGGAAATTGTGTACCACTTGCCGAGGGGAAGCCAAAAAAAAGTCACGTGGCATATACTTGTAAACTGATGGAATCGGCAAAGAACTGTGATAAGGAGAATTGGCCACAGCAGTGTGATTGTGGCCCCTTGAGTGGCAAATGCCTGTGCTGTGAAGGCTCTTGCCAGAGTGTCGACATGGTTTGTTCAAGCAACCTGTTTTGCAGGGAGGATTTTACGGAGTGTCCACCTGCCAAGACCTTTTTGAGCCATTTTGAAGACTGCTCTGATAATTGTGAGGATGTAGAAGAAGATTTTTTTAAAAGCAAAAAGGAGCGATCCACTTTGTTAGTTAGGAGATTTTGTAAAAATGACAGGGAAGTGAAGAAATCTGTGTATACCGGGACAAGAGCAATCATGAGAACTCTGCCTTCCAGTCACATTGGGCAGGTGGCCTGGAATTATGTTGATCAGAAGAGAAATGGTCCCTCACTGTCCTCTGAGGAAGTAGCTGCACCTCTGTCAAGGCTGGACCTAAGGCGGGGCGGGAGCCGATGTCTAGCGGGAGTCCAGTGGTATCCGGTAAGAGTTCAAATTTCTTTGCTTTTCTTTAAACTTGATTTTTTTAAAACTGAATTTTCCCTGTATTAATTCATAGAAAATATTAAGATCTGTCAAATTATGATTCTCAGGGGAAGCATTTACAGCTGTTGCAAAACAGATACTCCAATTGATAGCTATCAAGATTGAATCAATTTGTCAATGTAAATCACAGAAGAGGAATTTGAGAGATTTCCTAGTAATAGAAAAATGGCTCTATTCCTTGGTTATCTTTAGAGATAAGTGCCTGAGTCCTTTTCTGCCAGGTAGTTCATTGTTATTTTTAGGTTTCCAGTCCTAAAGGAACTTAAATCTGGTTTTCTGCATTTTCCAACCTATGGTCTTTGTCTCCTCTTTCTTAAATGTATTTGTGCCATGGGCCCCTTTCACAACCTACGGAGTCCTGTGGACTTAAGAATAATGCTTTGAAAAGCATCAAATGAAATAGAAAGCATTATAAAGGGTAAGTTATGTTAATACGTTAATATTTATCAGATATAAGATTTTTAAATTGTGATATAACAATTTAAATGCTTCTTTATTAACACACCTAATAATGCTACAGTACTTACTGATACTATAACCATCATAATTTCAAGGCAGTGATGAATGTACCTAGGAATTGGTTTGCTTAGAACATCCTGAATTTTTGCAGTGCAAGTCCCACATCCTGGGAGACCCTTCATTCTTGGGCAGTTTGGGGCAGTTGGTTACACTAAATATTTGTAATATTTTAGGATAACTACCACAACTGTTGTATGATGTGGAGATATTTTTGATATCTCTTGGTTGCAAAATCTCAGTTACTCTATTTCAACTCAGGTTGATGTCTGTGTTTGTAATTAAAGGAAATAGTAAATTTCCCTTTGAGAATAATGAAAAATTCATTTTTAAACTCTTACCCAAATTTCCAGGTCTTCTGAATTCTATCTGTAGTCTACTCTCTTTTCAGTTAAGCATTTTGCTCCAGAAGTACATGTGATCAGGCCACCTGCTCTTGACCTGATCCTCACATCCGAAGATAATACGGTGCTGCCTCGTTCATGAACTTGATTCTCTCAGTGATTCTGGTCACAAACTGAACTAGATGGGACCTGAATCAAATTTCCCCATAAGGTCAGCGTGGAACCTAACCATCAAATTTGATTGGGTTTTCATCCAACTCAGTTTGTGACCAGAATAGTGAGAGAATCAACTTCATGAACTGAAGTGCCACTGTACCATTTACCCTCCCACTTGTTTCTGGTCTTTGCTAAATAATTCCACTTCCTCCAGCCATTCTATGCGGGGAGATTGTTTCTAGAGCTGTCATATTCCAGTTCTTCACAGTTCCTTTGAAACCTGGGCCCAGAAAAAAACAGTGTGGAAAAACATTCCTTTTTTTTTTTTTTTTTTGGAAATAGCTGGTACGTTTTCTTTCTTT
>PVJO010000277.1:0-184928 GCA_004026905.1 Hystrix cristata | reverse complement strand
TAGTTTATATACTCACTGTCATGCAGTTCTCTCAACTACTGAATGATGTAGCTGTGATTGTTAACCTCATTTATTACTAGGAAAACTATCTCTGGGAAATCATGCACCTTGTCCAAGGTTATTTAGCTGGTAAGTGGCACAACTAGGATTGTAATCCAGGTAGTTTGCTTTTATGGAGTTTCTCAAGTCCAGAGAGAGAGAAAAAAAAATTAGAGTGAGCTTTTGAAGGAGCAGAGGACTTCTGTCCGTATCGGCATCTGTTGATTGAACTGCCCACTTACTGGTGCTTGTGGTGTCTCAGACATGGCTGTGTTAGATAGGGTGATTCTAACTTTGGTTACATGTTACATTATCCAGGGCCCACCAAGACCCCTTGAATCACAATTGCTGCAGTCAGACACAGCTTGAATATCTTTTCATAGTTCCCGTAGTGATTCTATGCAGTCTAAAGAATTGAGAATCATTGGCTAGGAATTTACACTGAGCTCGACTTTTTTTTTTTTTTTTTTTTTGAGACAGGGTCTTGCTATATAGTTCAGGCTGGCCTTGAACTCACTATGTAACCCAGGCTGGCCATGAAATGGCAGCAATCCTCCTGCCTCAGTCTGCCAAGTGCACCACCACACCCGGCTTCAACTCAGCTTCTTGTCAGGACATTTTGGGAATATTTACTGTGCTGTAAGGACGCTGATACTGCTCCCATCAGTAACATCAGAGAGCCTGCCTGACAAGTGAAGCCTGTAGGATTTTCCCTGCACAGCTGGCCACTCACCCCAGATAGTGTCCCGGGATCTGTTTCTGGATCTCTTTACTCCACCTGAAACTTGAGTCTCTGAGTTCATCAGAGACCTGCTTGTCCGGCTGTGTCCCAGGAGGGTTTGCCCAGTACCTCCCCGCCATGAACTCTGGGTAAAAGCTTTCTAAAGTCATGTATGGTTAAACATTAAGAGAACATCAGAAATTTAAGTGTAGCAGGGTGAATGGAAATAGGTTCTTCAAAACCTTTATTATAGTTTCTCAGTGAAACTCATGAGTCTGGTGTAAACTTCAGAATAACTGTAGCCTGCCTGTACTTTCTTCTACTTTACTCCTATCTGCAGCCCTGGGGCTGTTGCTTCTGGGCATCTTCATTGGTCCCTGTCTCAGACCTCTCCTTTTCCATCAGTCAGGCCCTTGGCTGGTTAATTCACACTGAAAAGAACTGAGGAGGAGATAATGCAAACTGTCTCTTCCCTGCTTAGTCTTTGGAGGCTGACACAGGTTGCCACACTTCTGTCAGAGAGATGGCAGAAACTTCTCTCTCCTCCCCACCAGATTCAGAGGGGTTGTGGGCATTTTTGTTAACCTTTAAGATGCAGCTGGGGATGGGCCGGCTGTCTTTCAGTCCTTTCTTAGGGGAGAGTTCCGAAGGAGAGATGCCTTTCTGAATGTGCACGCCACACCGTGGCAGAGATTCATTAGATCTCCTAATGTATGGTCTTTTCTACATTGTGTTCCTTAGTTTAGTTCAGAAGTTGCACGGGTGAATCATAACCACTTGTTCCTGGTTCCATGAATTGCGTTCTTTGCCCAGAAGATGCGTACCTTGATGGTATGCTCAAGTGTTGTTTTCTGGTTATTTCACATGTATCCTACCTGATTCCCCATTTGGATTGTAAACTTAGTCAGGGCAAGTTCTGGGCCCTACATTTTTTTCTTTTTCTTTTTCTTTTTTTTTTTTTTTTTTTTTTTTTTTTTTTTTTTTTTTTTTTAGCTTTTATAAGTGTAATACCAAGTATGTAGAAAACAAGAGTGATATCATGGTTAGAAACAGCATCTCTGGAATTAGTAAACCTAAATTTAAATTGTGATGCCACCACATACTGGCAGGTCCTTTAACTTCTTTGTTCCTAATTACCTTATTTATAAACCGGGGCTAATGCTGTTATTGGGGACATTAAATGAATACACTCCTCAGCACAGTTCCAGCAAGGAATGAGCCTTACTGCTCTCATTCTGGCCATTTATTACCTGCGGGGGGGAGGGCAGCCCTCATTTCCACCTCTTTCTGCTCTTTGGTGGCAACCCACTCAGGAATGTTTACAGCAGAATGAATTTCAGTACAGTTAGCTACCCATATCTGCAGATTTTGCAACCACCAATTCAACCAAATGCAGCTCAAAAGTATTTGGGGAAAAACATGTATCTGTACTGAACATGTTCAGACTTTTTTTTCTTGTCACCATTCCCCACACAATGCAGTATAATAACTATTTGTGTAGCATTTATGTCATATTATTTGTTATAAGTGATCTAGAAACAATTTAAAGTAAAAGGGGGGATAGATGTGTTCAGTATGCACCATTTTACTTGCTATGTCATTTATCTGCACTTGAATATCTGCAGATTTGGGGGGTTTTAGAATCACACCCCCATGCGTACCAAAGGATGACTATCTCTTAATCTGTGATGTGGTAGCTTGAACAATTCTTCTCCATGTGTTGAAAGAATGTTATTTTTTCCAATTAATTCTTTGGCCTCACATTTTAATTTTTTTCATGGATACCTTGGTCAAAATAGCCCAATTAATTTATATTTACACAGCTGTGTAGAGAAGAATGGATTTGAGTAGAAGACATTAATCTTCTACTCAAGGATTAATGCTTGTTGACTAACTATATTGGTATCCTCCTCCTCTTGTTTGTAAAAAATTGAAACTCCACCCCTTATCCATTTACACTCATACTCCCTCTCTCCCGCTTTCAATTTTTTGGCTCAACAAGGTAGAATATTTTGGCAAATAGCTAAAGTCTCCTGGTTAAGGACTGATTAGAGGTATTTATGCTTTTTGAGAAATTTTCTACCTGCTGAATTTTGGGGAGTTTAGATACCTATGCTGAAAGTTCATGTTTCTGCTGCTGCCCTGTCAGACTCACTCATATAATTTGAGTTCCATGTGCACTGAGGTTGGAACTCCGAGAAAGTAGTGAGGGATGGCTAGGGCAGAAATTCCTTTGGTTCCTCTGTTAGCGCTTCATTTATTCCCCTTCTTTAGTCCACAGAGAATTTACTACAGAAGAGTAAGTATGGCAAAATGGAAAAAAAGAATTTCAGATTGAATAAAAAACAAAGAATAAAAATGAAAAGAATAGATTAAAAAAGGACAAAAATTATATTTTTAAAAAATCAGACTAGAAAAACTGTAAAGCGGGAGGTCAAAACCAGCTTCTCTCTTCTGCTTTCTTCCTTCTAAAATGCATCTTTCTTGTACATTCTTTACTGTTAAACACAGAAAATTAAACTTAAGAGAAAATGATAACTTTTTGAGTGGTGAACAGTATCTTTGTTCTTATATGTGTCCTTGATTCAATATTTTTTCTTGAGCTGGGGATTAACTCAGTGGTTAGAGTGCTTGCCTTGCAACCACAAGGACCTGAGTTCGATCCCCAGCACCAAAAAAAAAAAAAAATTGTCTCATTCAAATTGAAATGAACTCAATGTTAGGAGAGATAATGCTCTGTTTTGTTAAAGGGACCCATTGATAATAAATTCATTTTCTAAATTGTAACTTTTATGAATGAGCAGATAGCCACTGAGTCCTGTTGTCCAATGTATGTAAGAGATGGTTATTGAAACAACAACTTGATTTGCTTTCTGGTTAGAAAATTTCATTGCCCTAGAGCTCAGGGACAATTTGGACCTTGAAATCATTAAAATTTCATGGGATCTTTAGGCTATGTGGGAAGCCTGTGCTTGGTGAGGTATGAGGTTGCCTCTTCCATTATTGAGAGTTTTGTTAGGTTTAATATGTGAGTATAAGAGGTGATGGCTCCTTGCTGCTGAGCATGTGAGAGGGAAGCCAGTCCCACACTGCCCTGTGGAGTTTAGTCATGTCTAGTGCATCAGTGGAAAATGTGATGGGCTATCGCAAGGCCAGCCCTCTGATGATTGTGTTACTTTCTCTTATTAACTACATCAGGGCAGTGAGGAATATGTTGTCACTTCCACCACTCTGTGATTAAACCGGTTCTTTGGCTAGGATTTAGTAAGGGATGAAATAAAAACGCTTGGCCTTGGACTCTGGTTTTGAGGTGAATGTATTCATGTCTACTGACATTCCCATAGTAACCTTGGGGAAGGATCAGCATTAGGATTTTTTGCTCTTGTTCCCTTAATGTCCTCCATCATGGGAATTAGCAGCTAGGAAAACCCCATTCCTTAGAAGAGGACCTGGTTAGTATGTGAGCTGAGAAGAATCAGAGCCAGTGGGCAAGGGTAAGAGCACAGCCTGCATTTTACACACTAGGGACTCGGGGTGCCCATAGAATGACCACGCTACAGTCATGAGCCATGCATTTTCTCCCTCTGTGGGTGCTGATTCAAGTACAACAGACCCCTCGGGGTTTGTAGCATCTTGGGATGGTGGAGAGGTTTCCACTGTGGTGATAAATGACTCAGACTCGAGGATATGAACCAGCGCTGTGGGGTTGGGGTTGACCATCCTCTGACTCCCATGACTAGATGAATGGTGGCTGAGGCAGGTCCTCCCTGAAAAGCTGTTCCTAGTCAGTGGTGTTGAGCTCATTTTTGGGCACTAAAGAGTCCTCTGACACCCACATGGGACCTTTTTCAGTGGCTCGTTGTTCTAGAAGCTGGCCTGGATGCCTCTAGTACCTTACATTAAATATGGGTCCTGCAGAACTCAGGCATGTGAGTTCCTAAGCCCTCCACATTCCCCCACTCCTTCGTATTTAGGCTCTCACCCCTCACACTGTCAGAAGGCAGGCAGAAAACCAACTCCGCCCCCAGCAACATGAAGACCTGCAGTGCCCTTCCGAGGATAAGGAGTGCCCCATCTCCTTGGAAATACAGTAGCAGATCTCCTAGAGGGAAAAGAGATGCTGATTTCTTCTTCCTTTTAGAAACAGCTTTACTAAGATATAATTCTCACACAGTACACTACACTCGTTTAAAGTATGCAGTATATTCGAAGACATGTGCAACCTTCCCACAGAATATCTTCATTACCTTTTAAAAGAATCCCTGTGCCCTTTAGTATTACCTTCCAGTCTCCTACCTCTTGCCTCTTCTCCATCTCTAAGCAACTAGTAATCTACTTTCTTGTTTCTATAAATTTTCTAAACTTTCATATGAATGAGCTTGAAGTGTATAGTCTTTTGTTCTTTTGTGACAGAGTTCTTTCCCTTAGCATAATGTTTTCAAGATTCATTTTTATCTATACCACAGCATGTATCATGGCATTCAATATTTTTCAGTACCAGATATTATTGCATTGTATGGATACGCCACATTTTATTTTATTTATTCATTCATTGGTTGTCAGACATTGGGTTGTTTTCAGTGTTTGGCTATTGTGAATAATACTTCTGTGAGCATTCAAGTACATGTCTTTTGAGGACATTTGTTTTCATTTCTCTTGGACTTGTACCAAGGAGTGGATTGCTGGGTCATGTAACTGCGTCTGACCTTTTTAAGGAACTGTGAGGCTGTTTTCTAAAACAGCTACGTCATTTTACATTCCCACCAAAAATGCACAGTGGTTCCAATTTCCCTGTATCCTGAGCGACATTTCTTAGTATCTTTTTGATTATACCTGGTGGTTATTAGGAATATTTCATTGTAGTTTTGATTTGCATTTTCCTGATGGCTAATGATGTGAGCATGTTTTCAAATGCCTGGTGGACAACTGCTTATTTTGGAGAAATGTCTAGTCAGATCCATTGCCCATTTTTAAATTGAGCTTCCTTTTTATTTTTGACTTCTTATGTAGTATGAATACAAGTCCATTAATAGATATATGGCTTGTAATAGCTATCTATCTATCTATTTAGATAAAGGTGTAGACATAGATACAATAAGTGAAAATCAAGAAAGTGGCAGAGAAGGCTTATCATTTTAATGCACAGTGAAACTTGTTAAACATATTCTTTGGACATGAATCTCATTGTCAGTCTTTCTAGCATTTCCTCACAAGCAACAACTGCCAAGTTTTATTTTGAAATTTTCCTTTCCCCCCATATTCTCCTCCATCTCTAGTTTGCATAGCATTTTTATTTCTTCCTCCTCCTCTTTGGCCTAAGCTTTTTATTATATAGATCATTTTTATTATTATCCAAATTCTGTACCACAGAGCTGGGAACCAGATTTTCAGTCTGCAAACTTGTGCATCACTAGAAAGGCATCCAACACTAATGTTTAAGGAGAAAGCTACCACCTAGTAATACTGTACTCCATCATGGACAGGTATGTGCAGAGCCAGGACTAGGATGAGGCAAGTAAGGTACCCAGGGTGCAAAAATTAAGGAGGCACTATGCTCTCAGGTCTTACAAGTGCCAGCCTTGGACTGATCAGTGAGTACTTCCTTAAATTTAGAGTGTATAGTAACTCTCTTTGCTCACCCCAGTCCCAGCCTTGGGTACAGAGTTAGAGGAGAATCTAGTTTAGAAATCTTCCTAGTTCAGGAACGTCTTTGCCTGAACCCCCCCCCCATATACCTCGATACAGGTATTCTACAAATACAAGCAAAACACAGCTTCTGCATTTTAAAGGGTTGAAAAGATTGAAAGAATAATATTTCACATCATGCAAAATTCAGGTTTCAGTATTCATAAATAAAGGTTGGAACACAGTCGCACTTATTCATTTACGTATTGCCTGTCCGTAGCTGCCTTCCTGCTATAGTGATGGAATTGGGTAGCTGTGACAGAGGCTGCGTGGTTTACAAAGACTGAAATATTTATTCTTTGGTCCTTTCCAGCAGAATTTTGCCTCTCCCTTGCTTAGAGACCTGTCTCTGCCTGAGACGAGTCGCATATCTGCTCAGTGGTCTTCTCTTTAGCCCCTCACTCCTGCCTGGGTCCAGAAATTCTCTGACAGTACTGGCTCGGTACATTATTTTTGAATGACTTCCCAAATTACAAAAGAAGAAAGGCCATTTCTACCTTCTCCTAATATCTTCTCTCCTTCCCAGACTCAGTGCAAGCGTGTTGGTTGTTCTCCCCTGACCCCTCCTCTTTGTGCAATGCCTGAACAGAATCAGGATTTCCCACTGACATTCAGCAGGGTCTTTTACAGGCCTGTGAACCCAGGGATCCATGCTCGTCAACGCCCAGACTTGGCCTGAGAGACAAAAAAGAATCGTATTTGCATCTCTTTGTCCCTGGCTCCATTTTTCAACTGATTGTAAAAACCCCTGGGAAAGTTTCCAGATGTTTTGTCCTTTACAGGGGAGGACCTGAGACTACTGTGTGCTGAAGTGGGTTGAGGGGAGAGAAGCCTCTTTCTTCTGAAGCTCTGTCCCTGCTGTTCAGAACCCCTACTCCTTACCAGGCCAAGTTTCCACATGGACAAGAGGAATCCAGCTTCTGTTTCTCCGTGGTCATCAAAGATGCAGGTAGTTGTAAATGAATGCAGTAACGTTGAACCCTTTAGAGCTTTCAGTGATACAGACAGCCTAAGCAGCATGCATGTCGTGGATTTGCCACCACTGATAGGGATAGTGTGCTATGGTTGTAAGGTGGCAGGATCATTCTTGGGGTTTGGGCGGTATTTGACCAGTTTCTTCAAAGTGCTCTTAATAGTAGGCCTGAGACAGACCTACCCTTCTTAAAAAGACCGAAGTATTAATTCTAGCTCTCCCGTATTTCAGCTTTCCCATTAACTGATTGTGTGACCTTGAGCAAATCATTAGGGACTGGGATTTTATTTCCTTTGTGTATAAAAACAGTGAGGGCAGTTGTGTGCGCATTCGTTGGCTGTCCTGTGCATTCATTGGCAAATGTGTGTCATTTGCATATGTAATTTAACAGACTGTAAATTATACCTCTGTCCTGTCAACTCTTAAAAACCCTTCCATCTATGACCTCTTGATTTAAATACTGGCCTTGGATTTTTGGGTTGAGTAAATATTCTACCTTGTCACTCGTCATCAACACTTGCTATCGTGGAAGGGCAGATGTGAGATGCTGTTCATCATTCACTAAGCTTCCAGAAAGGTAAAAAGCAAGTACTTGCTGGGTGCTTACTGTGTGCTAGGCCCTGTTTCTTTTCTTTCATTTTGTTCTCATCATCGCTGTGTTCAGGGCAGGTATTATAAGTCCTCATTGCTCTCTCAGCGCTCAGTACAAGTAACATGACAAAGGTTACAGTTCAGAACTTGGACCTAGGCCTGGCTGCCTCTAATGTCCACTCCCATAACCACGCCTCAGAAGTTCCTCTGGAAGGTTCTGATGCAACTCATTCCTGTAACTTGGCAGAGGTTTTGCTCTCTTATTAAATGTGCAAATGTTGAGCTGGATGAGGCCTTAAGCTCTTTCTTTTTCCAGAGTGAGCTGGGTGTGACCTTTGGATGAAATGGGAGACATGAAGAACAATACCAATTCTTACTGTAAGGGGAGTGTTGCCTATTGAAATGGCTAAGATTTATTTTTATGACTCAGCCTGCTAGGGGGAGGAAACCAAGCCCAAGGGTTTGAATTTTTACTGAATTGCCGTAACTTAGAAGTACATTTAAAAAGTTTTAAAAGTAAGTAAGCAAGAACGAAGTCCAAAGCAAACTGCACACATCTAAGTCAGAATCTATAGCTTATTCACAGTCATGCTGAAATACTCAAAGCTCCTGGGAACGTAATTTAGGATTTTCCATTTTAAAGTGTTTTCTGCTATTCAAGGGTTCTAACCAACCGACCTGATGATAAAAAACATAATCCATAACACTTCTTTGCATAGTCATGCCATTAAGATAAGATTGTCTTCTACTTCACAAGGTCAGGAGGTGGGAAGAAAAAAATTGGAACTAGTTACAGATTCAAGCAATTAGCAAACATTATAAACTTTCCCTGCAAATATAACTTTTTTACTTTTTACTCTATACTCTTAAGTATTTAGAGTGAGGAAGCCTGAGGAAGGGGCACACAAAAGTACTTTGGAGGCATAAAATAAAGCTAGAGGCATCCAATTTTCCTTTCATGAACACTGTAAACATGAAGTCCAACCTGCTTACTAAACCTAATTCTTAGGTTTTCTCTTTTGTGGTGCTGGGATGAAATAATAACTTCATTTTGAGGTTGAGATTAGATAATGTTTATTATTGACACCTACTCCATCTTCTCCTTATATTTTAATGGACTAAAGAATCAATTTGTAAGTAGGCCATGCTGAGTAGTATAGCTTCAGAGAGATTTATCACCAAATTATAAATGGTGACACTTTAATAGTGAATGCACTGTGCCTCGAGAGCCAGTGTGTGGGAGTTTGGCAGTTGGAAAACCCCATGGTTTCAGTTTTTCCAGATTGTGGAAACCTTCCATCACATAGTAATTCTTTAGCCTTGAAAAATTCTCTTGTGGAACCATGGAAAAGTTCATTTGAGTTCTAAATTGTTCAATAGAAAATGCATTGTTTTTTTTCTTTAATGCGACCCAGAAAATGGTCAGGCTCTGGGTGCACCAGCCAGTTTTCCTTTCAATGGTCACAAACCAAATATGGGTGCCATAATGATGGTGTGGCTCTGGCATCACTGATATTTTTGTGAGGAGAATGCCATTATTATGGTAACCATATTTTCCAAATAAAAAATTGGGAACTTTTTTTCAGAAGAAAGGGCAGAATACTTGAATTTGAGACTGACCCAGGAAATCCAGAAAAAATGGTCTTGGTATCTGTTGATCACAATAGGACGTAAAGAGAATGTGAATTGACCAGTGTACGTCTGATTTGTTGCTAGAAAAGTCAGGAGTCTGAGATGACTGATGAAATAGTGGTGATAAAGAGCTCTCATTCACATGTAAAGACTGTACTTTAGAAGCCCTAAGAATCTAGTGTGTGTTCTCAGATTTTTTTGTTATTCTGGATTTTGCCAAACACATTGGGTAGCTACCATGCTTTGGAGGTGTGAAGGTCATGAAATATATTTATCTTACACACCATGACACACTCACCTAAATGACTGTTGTCCCTTTCCAAGGGATCACTTTGAAAGGCTCCCCCCATTTTCTGTTTATGCTGCTAGTATGCAAGATACCTTAATCCTTTGAGCTTGGATTGGGATTTTAGAAATAGTCCATTCAAGCATTCTGCCTAATACTAGTTTAGGTCAGAATATCAGTAGATGTGTGACTATGAAAAATAGGACCAATAGTAGTGGGGGTCTTATAAACTGATGGTGTGAAAGGAGGTATTCCAGAAATGTTTTGAGCATAGGTGAAATAGTCATATAGACAACATGAACTTGGCCATGGATTCAGTCTTGCCCACTGCCTTCCTTTGATAGACACTTCAAAGGCACCCACAAACCCACTCCGTTTGGATTAGACTGAACTTCATGGACACAACGCTCATGCCAGAGGGCAGATTGGAATTTAGCCCCGTCTTCCCTACCTTTCTTGGCCATGTGCCTTTCTACAGGGCACACCATACCCAGGCATATATCATGATACTGGGTGGCACCAACATACGTAGTGATATGGGTGGCACTACGTGGACCAGAATCAGAAGAGCTACCAAAGCCCAAGGTGGCTGCACCTGTTTTTCTAGGGGATTGAATTCTTGTACATTCAGTGCAGTGGACTCCATTTGAGTTCCAGTGGCCTGAGGTCTAAAGAAATTAGTCCAGGAGAATGCCTTTCTGTGCAAATATAAAATAAGTATTTTGTAACTTTGTGAAGAGTAGAATTTTGAGCTGGAAGTCCTGTTATATAATCATATTCAGCCTCTCTCTTTATGAACAAAGTGGCCAAGGCCCTAGGCAGGTGAAGTCACTTGTCCTGGTTCACATGGCTAGTGATAGACGATCCAGAATTACAATGTGGGTCTGCAGAGACTATTTCCCTCTTCCCTAAAATAGGATAAAAACATAAATTTCTGGTAGAAACTGTTACATTACATTGTAGGTACCCTGTTAGTTTCACACTAATACTTTTAGAATTAAAAGCCCTGGAAGAGTTCCTGATAGGGCGGTGGAAGCAGTATGTGGAGCTGTCTCTCTTTTTCCCCAGCTTCTCTGAGTGTTATTCGCCTTGGTTGCTGCATAGTTTGTCAGGTTTATCCCACTTTCTCTGCCCCATTCTGATCTTCACGGCCTATCAGTTTGCTGTTCTTTAAGGGGCTGGCTCATCTTGTTCCAATAACATTGTCAATTCTTTAAGTACCCAGAGGTGCCCTTTTAATGCGAGTGTAGCCAAGTTTTATGAGTTCATTTCTCCCCTTAGTCTAGTTTCTTTCCATCCTTCACTTGGCAGGTAGCTGTCTCTTGTTAATGATCATAAGTTCTTCAAAGCATACAGAGCAGCTGTGGGATCCCTCCCAGTCTCTCGGGAGGATATTTTCCCTTGTTCTTTTTCTCTGATTTATAGGAAGCAGAGCCAAATGTGAGACATTGAGCGCAGTAGGAGGGACCAGACCTGGCCCATGAAGAGCCCAAATGGTCTGGGATGCACGGAAGTGAGCCAGGAACCCCAGGCTCATAAAGGATCCGTGCCAGAAGGTCTTTGGAGACCATCAGATACAGGCTTTCATTATACAGAAGAAAATTGGAGCCTGAAGAGAGATAATGATCTTGTCCATGTCTAGTCAGACAGCAGCTTCAGAGCCAGGTCTGAACCCAGGTTGCTCTCAAGCCGGTTTTCCTACCGTGTGCTGTGATGCTAAACACTATTTCTGACCCACAGGAGGGTATGGAGCTGAACTGCTGGATTACAATTAGTAAGTTACTGAGAGCTCAAGGCAGCAGGAAGGTTAAGAGTATGAGCTTGGCAGCCAGTCTGCCTCGTTTCTGACTCTGCGCTTACCAAGAGCTGTGACCCAATCGAGTTACTTAACCTCTCTGTGACTTTATTTGTCAGGTGAGGATAATAATTTAACCTACCTCTGACTTTATTGTAAAGAGTAATAGATTTTTATGCATTGAATCTTAACATATGTTAACAAAAATGCTAAATTTTTAAGCATTTAGAATAATACCTGGCTCTATGTAACTGTTTTCTTTGATTCCTAAACCTCAATTTTTAACCACAATGCTATATTACCTCCTAGTAAACATAGATTTTCTCTAGGAACTGGAAAACACTAATTGTGAGATACAGTCTCTAGGCACTGTAAGAGCAGCAGAATTTGGGTAATGAGAAGGCTTCCTGGAAGAGGTGGGTTATCAGCTTTTCCCAAGAGCTATAATTATTTCTTTTCTACCAGTGAGAAAGCAAAGTGTTCTACCATAAGAAAATTGACCAAATTCCTCACTTGCAGGAGTCCACATGAATTATTTCAAGTATAACGTTGATTTCAGGGGCCCTTTGTCATTTCATCTTAGCCATTTCTTTCCCTGTCCTGCTTTTTATTACTTCATATAAAATTTAAAGAATGCAATTACTCCCAATAGAACTGGAATGTCCCAGTTTTGTTTTTGAAGCACCTATTATAAAAACTGCCTTCTATACTTGCAAGAAGTTGCTGATGACATCTGTTAATGTGGGGCAAAGAAGAACAGTTTATTTATCAGTTTGCTGAAGTAGTTGGTCGTTTTCAGTAATGAAATAAAGAAGCACCCATCAATTTAACCAGTCACAAATAAAGCTGTACCTTGACAAATCTCTTATCTAGCCACATAGGTCTTCTCTCTTGGTCACCCCAAATCTTTACAATGCCGCCCTCCCCCCGCCCAGGTACCACCATGCTGAGTTCTGTTACCAGCAGTACATTACTTTCCTTTTTATACAGTGTTAATGCTTCTACATAAAAACAATACATTTTCACTAAATACCACTGAAGTGAGGCAGTTAACTTTTATGTGAATTCAAGTGAATTTAAATTTTAAAATTTAAATTATTTCGAACTTTATATAAAATACACTATATAATCTTCTGTGATTTTCTTTTCACACAACAATATATTTCTAAGTTTCGTTTATATTGTATATTGCTATACTTCATTTGTTTTCATTGTGTGTGAGTAATAATGTCCTCATGCAGTTTCTGGTCAGTGGGCTTTCAGATTATTCCTGTGTTTTTATATTTTAAACACTTTGTTCGTGAACAATTTTATATATGTTGATTATTATAGATGTCCTAAATTTTCTTTTGGTTTTATCTCAATGCATGAAATTGCTGGAACTTAGAATATGCGAATATTCCAATTTTGAAGATAGTAGTAAACTGTTTTCTAAAATCATTGTACCAGTTTACCCCCCTCCACCCTTCATCCTCAGTGATTTATGGATTTATGTCTTCTCTAATACTTGACATTTTTAACTTGTTATTTTGCCAATCAAATATCAAATGGGTTAAAAAAGTGGTAAATTTTGCATTTACCTGCTCACCGATATTTACCGTATCTTCTTGTTTTCATTGGTCATGTTTCTTTTTCTCTGAAATGCTTCAGGTATTTGGCCCACTTTCTTTTGGTGTTTTTTATTGATCTGTAGCATTTAAAAATATTCCTAATATCTCTTTCTTTGTTTGTCTATATTACTAGTATTTTCTCTCATTGTCTTTTCTGTAAGATTTCTTTTGATAAAATTATTAATTTTCTAATCAAATTTGTTGAATTTTTACTTTTTGATCAATGCCTTTTGTTTAAATTTTTTTTTCTACATGAAGTCTAAGATAGTCACTTATATTTTCTACTAGGAGCTTTAACAAGATTCCATACATGCCTCCATCTTCTCTGAGTCCTCTACTCTCGTTCATTGGTTTTTATTCATCACTGTGACAGTGACATTTAGAACTCCTAACTTCTTTTCAGAAGTATCATTATTATTCTTGTCCCGTCATATTCCTTCCTCTTTAAACTATTATTAAAGTACAACACACCTACAGACAAATACACAAACAAATATACAAAATATACAAGTAAGTGTGTTTCATAAAGTAAACACAAAGATTTAACCACAGTACCAAAATCACCAAATGGAACATTATCACCCCAGAACCCTTCATTGATCCCCTTCCAGTTTCTTTTTTTTTTTTTTTTTTTGGTGCCGGGGATTGAACTCAGGGACTTACACACTTGCTAGGCAAGCCCTCTAACCACTAAGCTAAATCCCCAGCCCCAATCTCCTTCCAGTTTCTTTTTTTCTACTTCCCACAAAAACACTCAGTCCAGTCTGCTAACACCATAGGTTTATTTATCATGTTTGACCTGTATATACATGAATTCCTTGTATGTACTATTCTTTATGACTAGTTTTGCACCTATATCATGTCTGTAAGCTTTACTGCATGTAGTTGCAGTCTGTGCATTCTTGCTATTTTCTGTTTTATTTGTGAGTATCGTACTGTCCCCATTCCCCTGTTAATAGTCAATTAATTGAGTTATTCCCATTTGGAGGCTGTTTCAAATAGCACTAGTCTATTTCCTACTAACCTCTAAGCCCTTGCCTAAGCTGGCTTCTGCTCATTTCGTTATGTAAGATCCTGACCATTTTACAAAACCTAAGTGTCTCCCTTCCCTTTTGTGAAGTGTTTTTAGACTCCTGATCTACCAAATTCTTCTGTCAGGATATCTAACCTTGTAGCCTATGCATTAAACTCTTAAGTGCAATTCTTAAAAGATTTTTTTGAAAAAAAAAAGGTTTGAAAAATAATTATTATTTAGTAATTTTGAACTAATAGCACCTATCTGCCAAGAAGGAATTTGTGTAGTTTTTCTTAAACATGTAAACACTGTGTTCTCTTGTAGTCATATACAAGGAAAAGGGGGCGAATACAGCTTCCAAGAGTTTGTTCAAGTCGAGGAGGTAATTGGCATAACCACCTGCCCTTCAGTTATTCTTCTTTGTTAGATTAGGACTTCTGGAAATCAAAAGGCTCTGTGAATTAATGGTAGTTCAAAAATGCATCATTGTCTTACTAATGGGACAAGACATGTGAATGTACTAAATTAGAAAACATTAAGGTAAAAAGCAAAATCCAAAGCAAACAAATAAGATCTTTAGAATTACTTAGAAGAAATTGAACTTGTAATTACAGAAGAAATTCACAGTAATTCATGAGAAGGAACAATTTTAGACCTACAAATAGGCTTTGGGTCATCTGACTCATTTCTTGGATCCATTCTTTGTGTTTTTAAAAATCTTATCTCTAACTAGGCTTAAAATTAGAAAAAAAAGTAAAACACATTTCTTATAAAGAAAAATTGATATATAAAATGTAAAAAGTGATTGTTTCTTCCTTCCCTAATTTCTCCCGATCCCGATTCTACCCCCAAAGTAACTTTGTTGGTTCTGGTTCTAAACACTTTCCTATGAATTCTTGTAGGTTTGAAGCATCTGGAAGGTACAGATTTCTTATTTAGTTTTTTAACCCTTTCTGCCCAGGATAATGCTTTACACAAATCAGGTTCTTGGTACATAGTACTTGATTATCTAATGACTGACTTAATAGGGTTAAGGGTTGACAAAGACAGACAACATTTCCCCCTCGTCTCTCTCTTTTTTAAAAATAAGGAAAAGGAATGAAGAAAGCACAAAATATCTTTTCTATTTGGACTGAAAAATTAGTTATTGCTTTGGAAATAAAGGCAATGAACATCGTGTCTCATTCCTAGTTGGCCAGTAGTTACCTTTGAACATGGACAGCAATAACTTTTGAAGGCTTAAAAAATATAGTTATAATAGGATTGAAATGGAGAGTGCCCGAATGGAAACCCGAAGGCCTGCAGAAAGTTTTGGCCTTGTTTTCAAAGTTCAATTTAGTTTCATTTGAGAAGTATTGTTAACTGCCTTTGGTGGAGCATGGGGACTGCTATTTTTCTATTTCCTTCTTCCCCTATATTCAGAATTTGAAGAGATAAATCTTTGAGAAAAGATAAGGGAGATTTTCTCTTCCCACCTTCTCTTTTGTAGAGAATGAAGAACATGTAAGAAGGGGAGGATGAGAAGGCTCTGAGAGGTGCAGTTGATAAATCTGTTACTTTGTACGGCCTGCCTGTAAAATTTTCTGTGCAGTACTTTTATTGGTAATTTCTTTTACAGACGTTTTTGGAGAAAGTTGAAATAATGCTGGTAAAAACACATCTAGGCTCTGCATTGCAATTTAAACATACTGCATTTTATTTCCTTAACCACAAAGACAGACATTTCCCCCTCGTCTCTCTCTTTTTTAAAAATAAGGAAAAGGAATGAAGAAAGCACAAAATGTCTTTTTTATTTGGACTGAAAAATTAGTTATTGCTTTGGAAATAAAGGTAATGAACATCGTGTCTCACTCCTAGTTAGCCAGTAGTTACCTTTGAACATGGACAGCAATAACTTTTGAAGGCTTAAAAAATATAGTTATAAGGTGTGATTCATATTATTTCCCCAAGGTTTCATTTTCAATTTTATTTTATTATTCTATGACTCTGTGACTAAACGTTTATTTACTGCTTGCAAATTGAAACAGCCTGGACTGGAATAAGCCAGTTGCTATTGCAGATGCATTGCCTTGAATATGCATTTAAAATTTCCCAATGAAGCTGAAGTGTCCTGTCCCAGGGAGCTCTTTCTGAAGGGAAAACTTCTGGAAGAGTCTCTATTTCTTTGAGTTTTCATAATAGTGGAATGTGTTATGCCTAGTGAGCAGTTAAGAGTTGGGGCTGGAAGGAGTCCCGGCTGCCCTGTTAACTAGCTCTGGAGCCATCGGCAATTTACTTGTCTTCTTAAGCCTCAGTTTTTCTCACCTGTAAACTGAGAATAATGAAAATCACACCTAATCTGGAGACTCAAGAGGGTTAGATATCTGAAAAAGTTCTAAATGTGACATGGAGAAATTGTTCAACAAAACGTAGCTGCTGCTATTATTATGATCTTTATGACTACTAGTAGTAATACTGAATTCCAAAGTGCTGTACCAGAGTTTTTCTACATCCAAACAAATATTGTACATATTACCAGAATCTTTATTTATTAGCGCGTATGATGTTTTAACTCTGTTACCTGGTACAGTTGGTTGCTTCTCCTAGACCGTAAGCCTCCTGGTCAAAGGGACCAGCTCTTATCTGTTAGCCTTTGCTAATGCAGGTCAATAGCATTGCATTGCCCTAGGAAGGTGCAGGTGGAGGGCCAGGTCCAGTCCGCCCCGGTGAGGACTGTGTCTTGGAACTGCCCTCACAGTTTTTGAGTGAGGTTTGGGCGAGGGTTTGGCATTTCTCATTCCAACCAGGAATTGGAGCTGCCAAGGTGCTAGTCACAAGAGTCAGGGCCAGCCTTCTAGCCTCTGAATGAATTTGGAAAGCAGAGCAGATTTGGAAAACAGAAGCTACTTCGTTTTACAGGGTGGCCAGGTTAGTTTCTCTTTATTTTTTGTGGTAAGTATTTTAAATTATGTGGTCAGAACCTGAGACTCAGATCTGCAAACTGCCAGGCTCCAGGCTGAAGAAACATCAGTGGGAATCTCAGGACAAATGATCAAATCATCAAGGGAAACACATGAGTCTGAGAGTCTCAGGACCTAATTAAGAAAAATCTTAGTGTGAGAGATGGGAACAGTCAGCTCACCAGCTTCAGCTATGGATGACTTCAGCACTGCTGATCTTGCCAGCCAACTAGGAGGAAATTGAACTTCAGCAAATAAAAAAAATACAAGCTTTCTCTACAGTTTCATAAAGGAAGAGGTGGCAGATCCTGCCTGCTAAGCCTAGGAAGAGTTTGGAGAAAGAAGAGCCAACATTAAATCCAACTCCACAGTTGCTCCCTTTCCCCACTGATGGCCAATGCTATCTTTACCCCAATTCATCTCTAGTGAATCTTCGATTGCTTTATTTCTCCAAACCTCCAAAATCATTCATATGCATTTCTAATTATTTCTTGTACAGTAAATTCATAGAGGTATAGTGACTGAGTCCTTGATACTTAATGTTGCATTTTCCTCTAAGAGGGGTTAGCAAGCAACGCTTCCACCAAATAATGTGCATGGCCCTCATTATGTCCTTTTGCTGACTTTTCTGATAGGAAACAAGAAAATATCTATATTAATCTTCTATTGTACATAACAAATAACAGCAAGTGTCCATTACATATCTTTCATCTCCCTTTCTGTAGGCATGTCATGGCTGGGGCTAAAACCAGAATTGCAGTTTGCATTTGGGCCTTTTCTCAAGCTCACTGGTTATGGGCAGAATTAATTTCCTTCTCATGCTTTGTATTTATTACGTTTCTTTTGTGTATGTGTGAATTAGGAAAATACACTGTTACTCATTTTTAGTAGTGACAAAGAGACATTTTAAAATGGAGAGTTAACACGTTATTGCTTGTTACTCTGTGTTAGAATATTTTTTCAATTGTCAAGTGCTCCATAAACATTAGCAGTTATTGGTGGTGATGGTGTATATATTTAGAGGAGCTGACTGTTTTCTCTCAGCATTCTTCCCCTTTGAGGATTATGCCTATTTCTCAAACTTCACCAGCACAGATGTCAGTAAAAGCTAACAACCTTTCACAACTGTGTTCTGTGGAACTGTAGCCCCAGGTGTATTTTGAGCAAAGCATTCCATGATAACCAAGTTTGGGAAACATCACATTTCACACTCTTATTCCCTCTATTGCCTGTCTGGAAAGTCATAGTGTACATGGACATATGAAAAGTTCTTCAGTAAAGGATTTGCTTCAGTTAGTAGACCACCATTTTCTTGACCGAGTATGCCACAGGCAATGCTGATTTATGCCTCTGTCTCTCTCTGCATTAATCAGATTACACAGAGTCGAAAGGGTCATCTAAAAGTTGGATGATGATCAAAAACCTAAAGAGGTCTGCTCTGGTGATTGGGAACAAAGCCCCTAACCTGTATAGGATGGTAGCTCCCCCTTGGTAAAATGATGATGGGGAATTAATTACTCCTAAACCCTCAATTCTAATATTATGAGATCCTGTCATTTACAGTGAAAAGCAAAGGAATTTTTTCTTATAAACACAGTTTTGCCAGAAATGAAATAATACAAACCAAGAAAAAGAATTAAAGTCATCTGCTGGACCTCTGAGAAACACCTGGATCGTGAGACTCTGAATTTTTAAGTAATACACAGCATGGACATATGCAAACATAGGCAGGTAGCTTATGATCTGTCTAAATGATAAATTCAAATATATGCTCCTATATGTCAAACATACAAGGTTGGTGACCATACACCAGGGAAAGGGAGAAGAGAAGTTTGGCTGAACAGTCATGATAGGAGAAAATTAAGCCTGTGAAAAGGGAAGAGGCAAGCACCTGGAATGAGATGGGTAACCAGCAGGCCCTGTTAGGTCACGAATGTAGAATTAGCCTTCTGATAGGCACGCAGTGAGCCTGAGGGCTGGACTGCACTGTGGTGGCCAGAGATGGGGCTGTGTCATAAATGCAGAGGAAGGGTTGTGGCAACCTGCGACTCATGAGGGCTGATTGTTGAGGGACAAGGAAGAACCTGAGGTAACTCCAGGGTGGTCTTGGAAGAGGATGGTGGTACAATCGGTGGTGCCGAAGAGGTGTGCCAAAATAGGGACACACATACAGGTAAAATGACAATTTCTACTAGGGCTGCTGCTATCTGGAGGAAATACCTCTATTCCATCTTTAGTTGTGTTCCCAATCCAAAAGTGGGCAGCAGAAATGAATAGACACTTCTCAGATGAAGAAGTAGAAACAGCAGATAGACATATGAAAAAATGTTCAACATCAGTGGTTATTTGAGAGATGCAAATCAAAACAACCCTGAGATTCCACCTCACTCCACAAAGAATGGCTTATCAACAAATCAGCCAATAACAAATGCTGGAAGGGCTGTGGAGAAAAAGGAACCCTTCTCCGCTGTTGGTGGGAATGTAGACTGGTACAACCACTATGGAAATCAGTGTGGAGATTCCTCAGGGAACTAGGACTAGAGATTCCATTTGACCCAGCTATTCTCCTTCTTGGTATCTTCCCAAAAGAATTAAAATCATTATACTGCAGGGATATATGCACATCCATGTTTATAGCAGCACAGTTTGTAATAGCTAAATCGTGGAAGCAGCCCAAATGCCCATCAACAGCAGAATGGATTAAGAAATTGTGGTATTTCTATACAATGGAGTACTACTCTGCCATAAAGAATGATAAGCTTGAGATATTCCTAGGTAAATGGATGCATCTTGAGACTATACTCCTAAGTGAAATAAATTGGACACACATGTTTAAATATCACATAGTTTCTCTGGTGTGAGAAACTGAAGTGTAAATAAAGACTAAAATGTATTATATTGAGAAAGGGAAGAAAGTGTCCAAATGGGAAAGGGAACAAGGGAGGGGGAAAGGAACAGAGGGACAAGAGAAATAAGAAATGGAAGGAAAAAATGGAAGCAAAGATTTTGTAAATAGGGAGGGAGGAGGGGGTGAGGGGAGGGGAACGGGAAAAAAAGAAGCAAGAAGGTATATCATGTACAGGTACAAATCCCCAATGATGAATGTTATCAATATGTATATTGAAAATGTACCATTAAAATAAAGTTTTAAAAAAAAAGAAATAGTTGTGTTACATGCTAATCTTATTTACTCATGTATGACTGCACCAGACAAGTACCTTTGTACTCCATTTAAAACAACTTCTACCTTGCTCAGTGGCAAATTTATCACAGTCAAATCATGACATTTGTATTACTTTTCTGGCTCCATTTTGTTTATTTTTTAGTGACTGTGAGAGGTGGTTCCTGTTTCAGCTCCAGCACTTGTATCCACTTCCTGCTCCTGGAAAGTGCCTGGGTTTTTTTTTGTTTTGTTTTGTTGAAGAAAGTACCTGGGTTTAATTAAATTTAGCACACTGTTAAATTATAATGAGTTAGAATGGAAGTATTATTCATATTTTTTGTTTGCCTTCTTGAAAAGGCAGCTAAAAACAATATCCACATGGGTACTTCTTTGATTTTCAGGCTTTATTTGATGGCGTGTGGTATGCAGGTCAGGGCCTGGCTAGTATGGGAGCCAGTGTGACTTTGAATTAAGACTTACACATGCCTGGTCTTGGTCAGGTTACTTTCGTCTTCTAAACGTCAGCTCTCTGGGTTATAAAGTGGAGATAATTATGCTACTTCTTTCCTACTGGGGTTGTAAGGGTTAAGGAGATATGTATAAGGGCTTAACACAGTGCTTGGCACCTAGTAAGTGCTCAATAAGTAGGGATTACTATTATTAATAATATTGGAAATGGAATTATGTGAGGTCTACAACTAATAGAAATGGTTACCAATTTTAATTATTTAGAAAGGAATAAAGACAAAAATAAAGGAGAATGTAAGAAATAACATTCACTTGCTCTGAATATCTGTTTCTTAGTTTTGTGAACTTGGCAAGACGGTTACTTCCTTGCGCCGTGAAGAAATGAGTACTCTGTGGCTTGCCTTACAAGAAAATTACAAGGATTAGTGCATTTATATTGAACTCCTGGACTCTGATTGCAAAGTAGGAAATATTTTTTACAGCTGGTATGCATCAGTTAATATGAATCCAGGCACTATTACTGGACTTAGAATCTTTTTTTTTCTGCTCTTTTCAACTTTTATGAAACCTTTCTGTTTCTTATTCTCTCTTGTGAGACTAAGGACGTGACAGGAAACTTGCCTCCCAAGGCTTCAGCAAGGAGAAAACCAGGGGGCGGAGGGTCTGGATCCCCAGACTATGGCACACTCTAGTTTTTTTCTTTTTTTCTTCTGACCTAAGCAAACTTTCCCCAAACTTTGCTCCTCTTCAGGACAAACTTGAGCAACCAGTTGTGCAGGAATATTGTCATAGGCTGGTGGTGCAGATGAAGCTCCTCCCTTTAAGCAAATGATCTCTAAATGGCAGTGCTGGGGATTCGTGAAGATGGGAAAAGCCGCAGCAAATCAAAACCTTGTATCTGTGGATGGGGATTGAAGTGTACTGAGGGACAGGCCCTTGAGTAGCGTGTCCAGGACAAAACTGCAAAGGAAAAGCAACAATTAACATCATGCAGAATGATGGCTGGGTTTTTCACAATGACCAGACCATTAGCCAAAGAGAAGTGGGCTTTTATACTTACTTTTAAGAAGCTATTTCCTAGGAGTTTCTTGTTTTTGTTGTTATCCAGGCAAATAAAGAAGTGAAAATTTTACCCCAGGGTTTCTGAACTGGTAGAACCCTGAAAAATTAAGTACAAAAGAGAGCTCTTGCTTTTACATACTTTCCATGACACCAGGTAGAGGATGGGTCACATAAGGAGTCATCATCGTAACTAAGACAAAGACTCCTGAGCCAGACTCTCTGAGATCGAATCCAGGCTTGACCTCTTCACAGCTCTGTGACTTTGGGCAGGTTTCTTGACCACTCTGTGCCTCATTTTCCAAATCTCTAAAATGGCAGAATAGCACTATCTACCTTAGAGTGTGAGGATTAAATAGTTAACAAATATGTCAAGTTAAGAACACTACTTGATGTATAAACGCTGGGTACATTTAGCTATTACTCTTTCGATAGCTTGATGATTAAGAGTAGACTCAGACAGCCTGAGTTTGTGTCCCCCACTCTCCTACTTAAGAGCTGTTCTCAACACAACTTAGGCTTCAGTCCTCATATTTGTTAAATGGTTACACCTATTTTATTGGACTGATGTGACAGTTCAATAAGAATTTGCAGAGCACTTCACAAATCCCACAGTTCCTGGTATGTATTAAACACTCGATGTGTTAGCTATTGGTGTCTTTCTTTTGCTTGTCTTT
Source organism: Hystrix cristata (assembly GCA_004026905.1). Classification (NCBI taxonomy): domain Eukaryota; kingdom Metazoa; phylum Chordata; class Mammalia; order Rodentia; family Hystricidae; genus Hystrix; species Hystrix cristata. The sequence continues at coordinate 162,275 of PVJO010000277.1, read as the reverse complement.
AGATTTTGAAGGTAACATTCTCAGCCTTTCAGCAGAAAAGTAGGGAGCTGTGAGGATGAAGGCACCTGGCGCTTGTGTGACCTTCTGTTGCTGGAAAGTCTTTCCCAGGTTTTGAGCTGGCCCTGAACAGCATAGTCAATTGTTTCTGAATTCACTCTCCAGACCGTGGTGTTCTGTAGCAGATCTTGGCAACACATCAGGTTCCAAGAAAGTACATGAATCACCATGGGACTCTCCAACTCTGTACTTCTGAATCTCATAAAAAAAAAAAAAAGTGATTCTTTTAGCAGATCTCCTAAATGTCCATCTTTCCTCATATTCTCACTTCCCCTTATTGCACAGCCCTCTAGCGCCCCCTTCCACTGTTTTCTTGTCTGCTCCCTGGTCTCCAGGGCCAGGCCTCCTGATGCCTTTGGTCCAATCCCCAAAACTCATATAGCCTCTTCCCACCTAGGCCCTGCTCCTCCCTGATCTCTTTTTACTACCTCTTCCCTGCTTTCTTTAAATACCTGCTCCATTAGGAGCAGGTGCTGTGCCTCCACTGTGGTCACCCCTGCCCTCTTCTCTTTTTCTGTACAGCAGGTTAACTGAAGACATCAGGTACAGTACCACACTGTGCTCACCTGCGCGTATGCCACCTTTGGGAAAGGAGGACACTTGACTTTCTCACTGCCCTGTTTTGGGAGTGGATGACTGAATTGCCATCGTCATGTGTCTTAGTTACCTTTCTTGTTGTTGAAACAAAATACTCAAGCCCCAAAGTTAGAGAAGGAAAGGTTTATTTCAGTTCACAGTTTGTTGAGCTAGTCCCTAGTCACAGTCCCTCGTCAGCTGACTCCAAGACTGGTTGGCATGGCAGAGAGGCGTCACACAGGAGAAGCAGGCAGAAGGCAGCAAAGCAGCAAAGTATCAAAGCAGTGGCAGCAGCAGCCGCAGCCGCAGCCAGCCTTTGTATTCCATCCAGGTTGTGAGCCTATTGACTGATGCTACCCACACCCAGGGTGGGCCACCCTTAATCCCAGCATCACACCCTTAATCCACATTCACACACTCTGATTCACCACCTTTGAATCTCCTCACCTATGACTGCATAAGGCTTTGAGGGACATCTAGGTACAAGAGAGTCCTGTGACTCTTAGGGGATGTTCATGTCATCTGTCTGAGATCCTTGCTACGGTGTTGTCATATCTCATTTCCATCATCCTAGACCAAATATGTACCGAGAATGGAGCCTGGCACATACTAGGCAAGTGATGGCAAACCTTTTAGAGAATGAGTGCCCAAACTGCAACCCAAAACCCACTTATTTATCTCAGAGGGCCAACACTGCAATTACGTAAACTCGAGCATTCAATGCTCGGCTGCTGGGGCAACTTGGTTTGCGTGCTGACGGAGAGAGCTCTGTGCAGCCACTGCGGCACTGTGCCGTAGGTTCACCACCACTGTAGCAGGCATTCTGGTATGTGCTGAATGAGCAGAAGGAGCATTTCTGTCTTCCCTGACTCCATTTTATTATCCTTATTTATTGATTCATTGAATGGATATTTGTGGAGCTGTTTAGGGTCCCTCACCACTGGGAATACAGAGGTGAACAAGAAGAAGGTCCATCCCTTCTTGGTATAGACCATGTAGTGAAGGAAAGATAAATTGCATAAATCATTATAGCTGCAATACCTGTTTGCAAAAACAGCACAGGGGCCTAACCCATTAGGGGATTGGGGAAGTGTAGCGTGGGTTTTCATTAGGAAATTAGGTTCAACTCTACTAGGAGTCTCATTAACTATTAGTGAAGTCAAGGAGGGTGGTAAGAGGAGGACGACATGTTCTAGGCAGAGTGAGTAGCATGTACAAAGGTCCTGAGGAGGCCAGGAGTATGATACAGATGGAAGGGCTGAAAGAAGACCAGAGGCGCAGGAACAGGAGTGGGGCAACATGTGAGGGTGCTAAGAGGCAGCCAGGGCCAGGTTCTGGACGTCAGCATTCATTTTGATATTCCTTTAACATCATGGTTGTCACTCTGTACAGGCAGTTCCTTGCCCTGTGTTTTTCTGTACATCATACATCTCTATCCCTATAAAGATTCTCTTTGCTCTGCCCTAGCTCAGCATGATTACACTGATGAGACTGAGAGCAAATTTTTCGTGCTAAGGCAGAGTAGATGAATTGAGTAAGTATGACAGACCTGTGGTTCAGTTCCAACTTTGTCATCTCCCTGGTGGATATCTGTCGAGTTACTTAAATTCTCTAAGCTTCCATCTGAAAATGAGGCTAATTTTCTCCTCATGGGTCTTGTAAAATGAAATAAGTGAATGCACTAGAAGTGCTGAATGCAAAACTCGGGTTGTGTGAATTGCTCGTTGTGCGGTCATGCATCTTGAAGGCCTAAGAGCTTTTAGAGCCTTGCTCTATGACTGTTTTCTTGGGGTATAATCCAAATCCTTTTTTCTCGTTCCTTGTTCTACTCTCAAGAACATTTGATTCCATGCTAGTTCTTTTCTTAGGAAAGCTGGCAGTTTTTAGGTCTTCTACTAGCATCCCTGACAGTCACTTTCCATTTTTAATGTCTCGTCCCATAGTCTCAATCAGCCCCTCCCTTTACCTGTTCTGGACTCTAGACCTTTTCTTTCCCTGGCCACTGGGATCCAGTTTCATGTGTTATCTGTTAATCTAGTTCCACACCCTTGAATTGTACTGGCTAGGCCATGCTGTGTATTGCTTTCCCTCCCCGTGACCCGCTGGCTTTAGAGCCATGACTTCCTTTGGACATTTGCTATCTAGGAAAATAAGCCCTGTTTTCCTGTCCGAGACCCAGAATCATGCCCAGCCTTCTCTTGGCCTAATGCCCTGTGTGTAAAGCTTCATGCTGTTACCATGTTCACTTCTTCCTGAATCAGAGGACTGATGACTTGGCTTCTCATCGTCAGTTCTGAGTCCACATATTGAAATAGAATTTATCTCCCCAGGCCTAACTCTATGTGTACTTTGGTCAGATTGCAGACTTAGAAGTTACTGCATTGTATTTACTTTCCCTGTGCAATTGTGCAATCTCTGAATCAACAGTTGTTTCTAATTATTTCTGTGACTCCAGCATTTTGTTTAGGCTATGCAAACTAAAAGACCTTTAATTAATGATTATCAAAATTCATTGGAGATTGCCACCTCCCAGAAATTGTAAGGTCAACCTGCCACACTCAGGAGTAGGGCACTTGGCTGCTAGAGGGCAGCAGGGATCTGGGAACAATTTGAGAGATAGATTTTAGCTTCACATTATCTAGGGAAGATTTCTTGATCAGCTGCTGGAGTCAGGGAGGTGGCCTATGTCTGTCTTTGGTGTGGGGAAGGGGCTCTCTGGATATCTTTATGGGACCAAAATTAGTGTGTTCACAGCTTTCCACCTCTTTTGGCCTGTGAAAGTTAAGTCCATGTTTTCTGTTCAGCATCCTATTTGTTCTCTTCCTATAGGGGCAATACTTTGGCTAGTTGAGCAAGAAGCTAAGTTCATCTATAGGATATGGAAACTGAGGGAGAGGAAAAAAAAAGCAGAAATCATGAAGATCTATGTGGAGACAGCACAGACTTGGTCATTTTGCAGAGAGCACTTTGTAGCAGCTGAAGGTTAAAAAGAAGTTAGAGATGGAAACAGAGAGCTAATGGGCTCCTCTGATGTTTTTTAAGAAAAGCAAATGAAGATTTGATTTAGGAATGGACTTTCTCTGTCTTTTTTATTGCTCTGTCCCTTGCATCCAGCACAATGTTTGACATATGGGAAGCTCTCAATGAATACATATTCAATTCCTTACATAATACTTGTGACTGTTGGAATTATAGCCTTACAAATGATGATATGCTGCTTACAGGCTCTTTACTCACACCATTCACAGTATAGTGGGTCTGGGAGCATGATCTTCTGACACCCTCAATCTAGAATGGTGGGGGTGTCAATGGAGAGGCAGCAGAACATGTACTAACCCACCCCTAAATTCACAGTCAAATGACGGTGCCTTCGTGAGCGATGCTAGTTCAGGACCAAGGACAGCATCCCATGACTGCTGCTCACATTTTCATGCTGCTACTTCTGTAGATTCCGACATCCTGGGCCCCTTGTATTTCCATTATACCTGCTCTGCAACCCTGTCAACTGGGATTAATCCAAACAGTGCCTTTCCCATTTTTAGACATGAAGCGCTAAGTACTATGGGAGAAAAATGACCAACACAGTTTCACAGTCTTGTCTCAGCACCATTACGCAGTCCTAGAATGTCCCTCGTCATCTCTCCCTACCCCAGGTCCCAAATGGCTATTTGAAACCTGCATCACTCTAGCCATTCACAACTTTGCCTTCCCTTTCAGCCTCTGTACATTATTCTGCCTCCTGCGTCCATGAAAAATTGAAGTTTACACAATGAGAATTCCTTTAACTTTTTTTATTTTTTACACTCATTGTGTTTTGTCTACCCTCAAAGGAAAGGAACCCTCCCCCCCAACACACACACCTGACTTTCCTCCTGAGGTCCTCTAGGACCAGACTTTGTTCCATGGTCATCCTCGCCCTCCTTCTGTCTCTGTGGACCCCGCCTAATATACTGGTCAGTGTTTTCAACAGCATGGGTCCTTATGTAAATATTGGGGACCCTATTTCAGGCATAATGAATCAGAGTTCTTGGACTCTCAGATCTATACATTTAACAAGAGCTCCTCATTTTGGAGGTGCCATTAAAAGGTTTGCCTTTGTTTTTGCTACTCCCAAACCATCTTCCATCTTAGAGCCAGAATGCTCGCTCCAAAATGCAATTCTCTTCACATCATTGCATGTTGAAAGCCCCTTGGGATTGCCGGGTTTTTTAAAGTCAAGCTCAAGGTAGGATACACGCTGGCATTCAAAATGGACAGTTAGACCTACTGAGGGTATTCACAAGACAGCATCTGGGACACAAGGGACGGCCAGAATAGTGTCCAGGGCTGGAAGGAGCAATTTCTTATCCAGAGAGACAGGGCTGCCTGACCAGACCTGTAATGATGGAAAGAGGCAACCAACTTGCAGTAAGTGGCAGGAAGGGCAGAGGAAAATAATACTTCACTCCCCTCTGCTTCCTCTCTCTAAATCCATATTAGTGCTTCCTGCTGGACAAGGGCAAGTGAGTTGTGGTACAGTCTGTACTGGCCAGCCTGCAGGGACTAGGACGGGAGAAGGGAGGGGAGCGGGTCTTGGAGGATGGAGGGCATGCAAACAGGAGTTACTTACCTTGGTTTCTAACCAGTGCTCTGGGATGGGGCCAGACTCTCATGCTGGCCATGATGCCCTGTCTGCCAGGCTTCCTCCGCCGGCCTGGAACCATCCCCTCTGGCATTTCTTGGCTGTTTTTTTGCTTGTGTCTTCGCTCTGTCCTTTTGCCCATATAGCCTCATGAGTCTGGAACAATCACTCTGCTCTTGGCCACCTAACAACTGCCAATCTCTGTGTAAACCCAAATCTAAGTGCTATAGTTTAGGTAGGAAATGTCCTCCATGGGGCTGTGTGTTCAAAGCTTGGTCCCCAGCTGATGCTGTTGGGAAATGGGACCTTGTAAGTGGTCATTAGGTCGGTCACTGTGGGGCCCTGTTCTTTCCTGTTCCTCTTTGCCTCCTGGCATGTTGTGTGAGTGGTTTTGCTCTGCCCTGAGTTTCTGTTATGATGTGCTGCCTTGCCTTGGGCCAGCTGATCACAGACTAGAACCTCCAGAAGTGTGAGCAGAATAAACCTTGCCTCTTATACGTTAATCATCTCAGGTGTTTTGTTATGGTGATGGAAAGATGACTGACACACATAGGGACAGCATCCCAGTGAAGCCCTTCTTCAGCCTCCTCACCAAGTTGAACTGGCCACTACTTCCTTTGTACTTCTATTATAACCCACACAGATCCATTAGCATCCTAATAGCTAACATGTGTGAAGCACTCACTGTGCCCAGCACTGACACTTTTGCATGTGCTAACTAAGTTCTTGTAGCAAGTCTGTTATCCCCATCTCACAGATGAGGATACTGAGGCACAGTGTGGTTAAGTACATTTGTGCTGGATTACCATACTAATAATTGGCAGAGCCAGGATTTGAAGCCAGAAAACCTGGCTCTAATCTGCTAAACTACTCAGCCATAGTGCTTCACAGAGCCAATACCAGTCAGCTGCATTTATTTATTATGCACTTGTCTTCCACTACTAAACCATAAACTCCCCAAGAATAGGAGAGTTTTATTTATCTTTTATTCACTGTCTCCTAGCCCTGCCCCAGTGCTTAACACAGAGCTTGGCTGAGGAAATATTTAATAGGCAATGAAGGAGGAGTGAAGGAAAAGAATCTTGGAAACATCCCCTCTTTACAGTTGAGAAGTCTGCATTCAACTCAAGAGAAGCTAAATCACTTGCCCTAAGTCATAGCCTGTGCTCTGTTTTAATACGGATTTGCCTGACTGCATTTCTCTACCATATCAGGTCGCTTTCTAGAGAAATACAAAACTTTAATGCTATACAGATGTCCCCAAATGAAAACATAGCAACCTACAGGGCCCATGTGAGGAAATGGCGTAACTTAAATAGCTAGAGATTGAATAGCATTTGAGATCAGGATCCAAACCAGAAACTCCACTCAGAATAATGAGCAAGAGCTGAAGAATGGAGATGGGGAGAAAGTTCTAGGTCTGGACTCAAGTTAATATAGGCAAAGAGTGGAGATTTAAGAATCACAGTTCTGGAAGCAGACACCAGGCTTTTGCAGTGAAATATTTTGACAGACTCTGACCCAGTTCTCCCTCTTGGTGAAGCCAAGACTTGAGCAAGTAGACAGATGGGGGCCACAATTTAAGGAGTGTGTCTGCCGAGGTATGGAGCAGTGCCTCACCAAAGCCAGGTCCAGAGGACAGCTGTCTGGGGTTCCAGTCCATAAGAGGTACTAGAATATTACTAGAATATATCAGAAATAGAGTGCCAGGTAACTGAGTGTTCTATACCCAAGTCCTGAAATAACTGAGGGAAGAGGAAGTCTCTTTTCTTCAAGTAAAAACTGTTCAAGGCATACTGGCTGGTGCTAGCCGGTCTCAGAGGAGGAAGAAGTGCATCAGCCGCAACCCAACAAACGGTCCACTGTCACCAGTAGGTACTGTCAACCAATTGTGAAATGGTAATGAATTTTCTTCTGTCTAAATTTTGAACAATTAAGATGCCTAGCTTAGAAAAACAGAGTAATCAATCAATAATAAGTCCCTTGCTTTTAAACACAAAGAGTTAGTTGCGCATTTTCTTGTTAACAGAAGACCGGTTTTTGTCCTTACCCCAACAAATACATGCTATCTGACTCCATTAAGAACATCAGTGTAAAAGCTGCCCCGGTGCCTGATACTGCTCTGTGTGAACCCACACCCTCTCCTGCTGAATTCACCCTAAGAAGGAAGAGTTAGGCTGCCCTTTCTTCCCAGGACCATAGTGCCCCCACCCCGCACGTGTAGTCTGGTTTGTTCTCCTTGCAGTCTTCTCTCCCTTTCCTTTATTATTTTCTCAGTCTAAGCTCTAACTGACCGTCATTTTCTTCCTAAGCATTTTCAATAGGTTATTTCTTGGCATGGAGAAAGACTGTTTTGAGCAAAACTTACCAGCCTTCCCACAATCCAGAGCCTTTACACATTGAGCACTTCTGACCATTCCTGCTGTGCATGTTAGTTGTTGGCAATTTTCATCCTGGTCCTCAGACAGAAGATCTGGCTCATCATGCCTTCATGTTGTGTTTCCCTAGTCCTGGCCTCCCTCTAGCCTCAGGCTCTATTCCCTGTTCTTGTTTTTCTCCTTATCGGCCAACAGTAATCCTTTCCACTTGATGGTAACCTTCTACATGCTGTGTACCACTCATTCTGTTAGACACTTGACACCTACTGGTGCCTTAATCTTGCCAACAAATTTGGGAGGAGAAATTACTGTCCTGATTTCATGGATGGATCCAGTGAAATTCAGGGAAGCTAAATAGTTTGCCAAAATCAGATGGCTAGTAAGGGCTGGAGCTGATCTGATCTGGAACGGACCATCAGTTCTTCTGTGACATCAACACACCCTCTGCCAGGACTCAGTGTCCAACCTGAGCATGTCCTGTGCGCACACCTGCAGGGTTGACAGGGTGTTGTGCTGGCATCCTGCTTTTCTGCTCCTCTCACACCCTGAGGCCACTGTAGCCAGGGATATGACTCCTCTGAGCTGGTACCATCACCTTGAACCTGGCCCCTGGCTCTTCCTCTCTCCGCCTCCTTTGGAAAAAGGAGCCCATTGCCTAGCTCCTTCTCTGTGGCTTTTTGCACTTGGCCTGTGCCCAGCCACCTGCTCACCTTGGGCAGCCCTTCTCACCCATGCCTGGTCATGTCAGAAAGTCTTCCTCTTGCTTTGTCTCCTCATTGTTCCCCTTCCCTCTCTCTCTTACTACTTATTTGGTCCTCTTCCCTCTCCATTATACTAACTCTTGTTTTTCCATTTTTTTTATCCTCTCTTGTTACCTTTTTTTCCTTTCACCTATTTTTTTCCACTGAGAAGCTCAAAGCAAAAAACAAAAAGCCTGAGATGGTATCCAAATAATAGAGCTGTGATCTGGGGCTCTATTCTGAAGATTGGGAGTCATTCTGCCCAGATTTGTCTCCCAGTTCTACCACTTTGTGATTTAGACAAATGGCTAAAACTCTGTTCCTCAGTTTGCTCATCTGTAAAATGTGTATGAGGCTGAAAGGCAATGTAATGCTCCTTTGATGTTTGGCTCTTGTATCACTTAGCATACACTAGGGGAGAAGATTTTATGATGTATAAAGGATTTACTAGGTAGGCTTACAGTGACTGCCTTCAGAGTCAGGGGTGCTGGAGAGCAGAGGATCCAGTCAAATTAGAGGCCTGGAGCTCACTGTAGAGTCCTCCGGGAGTGTGTATCAGGATGCCGAAGGTCTGAAGAGTGCACTGGAAGGCTGGAGAGAGATGTCCAAAGGCAATGGCGAAGCCTGGAACTTCCTTCTTTCCATTTTTTGTTCTATTCAGGCTAGGAGGCCGTTGGTCGGTGCCACCTACACTCGGGGAGGGTCTTTTCTCTTCCTGAGTCAGTCATCCAGTCACACCCAGAACTGTGCTAAACTAATCTGCTGGGCATTTCTCACTCAAGTTGACACCAAGTTAGCTGTCACAGCCGTTATTGTTTGACCTTGAATTTAAAATGTTCTTAAGTGGCCCAGAGTCTCTATATTTTACCTTTCCTTTTTGCATCACTTTACTCAAATATTATTGATCTGGGTTATTTCCCTGGCTTCCCTCAGTATTTGAGTTTTTGACCTATACAAGACATAAGCTTACAGCCTATGCTTGCTACATTTTCATTTCTTCCTTTATTCCCCTACAAATGAACTAGTTTATTTCTCTAGCAGCAGCAGTGATATTTACTTGTACTATTTTTCATGATGTTATCTTTTCTGTTCTTGTTTCTCTGGTAATGACAGGGATTAGAGAAGTGTGAGAGGTTGAAAGCTCCCTGGAAGTATCCGCTCTCCCACCCAGCCGCTCTGGGGAGCAGTGTGCGGCGCTGCGCGAGCGGAGGTCTTGCATCACTTTCCCTGAGTGATAACTGGGGCTCCTCTCCTGACACTTCCAACTGCAGAGTATCGCCCGGGGTCCTCCTGCAGACCTCCACTCCGTGCCCCAGCGAGCACCCAGCAATCTTGCTTTTTTCTCCATCACTTTTTGTCCATTTTATCAAGTGTATCACCCAATCAGTTCCTTATAATTTATCTTTAAATGAAAATTCTGGTGAATTCATTTTTCCCTTGTCATTTTTACATTTTTATAGACTAGGTTAGGACACTAACCAATATTTATATTACCTTTCCTATGGACAAACATGTCTGAATTCCATATAACCGAACTTCTAAACTTGTAAGTTTAGAAGATGTGTCTAAAGTCACATGGAGCTTAGTGAAGGTTAGAACTTGTCAGGAATGGCTTCCTGAAAACTGAGTCTTGAGTTAGATCTTTTCTTTCTTTCTTTCTTTCTTTTTTTTTTTGTTGTTGCTGGGGCTCGAACTCAGGGCCTTGTTCCTATGAGGCAAGCACTCTAACCGCTGAGCTAAATCCCCAACCCTTGAGTTAGATCTTGAAGGATGTGTAGGAGGTCAGAAAGGGTGATATTCTTGTGGAAGGGTGAATGTGCGGAAGCAAAACTGACAGGGCACAGTGAAGAGGAGTATCTAGGAGAAAACATACGGGGAGAGTTTTTACTTCTCAATAAACAGGAACCAGCTGATTGATTTCCTCCCTTGTTTGATTCCCTCCCTCTTCCTTTAATGTTTGATTGCGCTGGCAATCCTGGGCACATCTGCTCCTCTTATTCTTGATACCTGTAGCAGATGTTAGTAATCGACTTTCAGGTTTTTTGTCATTGTGTTTGTATTTTTCTTTTGTTTCTGTGGTGCCAGGGATTGAACTCTGGGCCTTGCGCATGTTGGGCAAGTTCTCCACCACTAAGCTACATCTCAGCCAGACACTTTTGTTTTTCGATGAGTCCAGACAAGGCCTAAAAATCCTTGTAATGCGGCATCCCAATCAGTTTTACCAGTTGATCACAGTTGACATACAATATGAAATGAATTTGCTGTTTGTATCCTGGATTTAGTCAACCTGGTTTTTTTGTCTTTCAGTGTGACTGTTTTATGAAGAATTTTATTAAGTGAGAAATATAAATAACCATTTTTAACAGCACTGATCTAATTGTTCAGCTACCTTGTGATACTGTCTTCCTCAGATACGCATTTCGTAGCAAGACTCCAAAGCCCTTTTAACTAATGATTAGAGGCATCCACTTTAGGAAGATGACATCACTTCATTTATTGATGTTAATTGCTTTATTTCCCCAGATCCCAGTTTTGCATTGATCCATTTTGCAGAGCTTGGAATTAATTTTCTAAAGAACAAGTTTTAGAATACTAAATGAAGCAGCTATATTAATAAGCTCTAGTCAGATAGACAGTTTACTCCTTGACAGCATGGAGTAATATTTTCCACAAAGTTAATAGTATCACGAGTGCCTCCGTCTCTGTTCTTATTCCTTGTGAATTCCCTTCTTCTCCTTCTTCTCTTGGTTTAATTCCTATTTTTCAAGAACTGGTACAAGAATAATCATCTTTCCTGTATGGTCTCTCCTGAGTCTCTGCATTCACCATCACAGTTAGTCTGTCTTTTCTCTTGGTTGTGTGGCACTTTGTTTTATAACTTTGGCCGAATGGTTTTGTACCTTTTGTATCTTTGGTTAATTAGCTGAGGACATGCCCACCTCCCAGTTTGACTGAGGGCCCTTTCGGGGCAGCATGTTCTGTGTTCACCTTCTCCTCCCCATCTTCTATTACGGCTGTAGACACCAGATACTTCCTTTCTGAACAACTGACCTTAATGAGACATTTTTGGTACCAGCAATAAATCATTCTGCAGTACTGGACTAGAAGAATTTTCATTTTGTTCAAACGTACTAGTGTTCATGCTGGATTATTTGAGGAAGTTTGATCAGTGAAAAATTAAGTGACAAACACCTAACTGCGGATTTGGGGAGCCATTCATCCTGGAAGGCTGAAACTCCTTCTACTGACGAGGGTGCTGGTTTGCCTTGCAGTGAAAGCGTTGGTGCTGCTGTCTGTTTCTGGCAGAGCCTGCCTTGATTAGAATAAGGGAGTGTTTGGATCATGACTGGGAACATGTGTGTCATGAGACAAATATTCTGGCATCTCTGCTAGAACAATAGGTGACATCCTCTTCCTGAGTGAGGTGGGAAAGGCGAGGAGTTTTGGGAGGCCTGTGCCGTGACCTGGAGTGAAGGAGTGACATTCAGAATGTGTTGGGCTGCTCACAGTTCCCTTCCTCTTGAGTGTCACTCTTTGCCTCACTTTCCCATATGGGAAATGGGTGGAAGTCAGTGGAATTATTGTCCAATGAAAGTGACCGATGATTACTTCCTGTGAGGCAAGTACCGTGTTGAACACATGAGCTCATTTGAACCTTTCCCAAAGCCGAATGAAGCAGTAACATCAGGCTCTCCACTTCAGATAAGAGGAAATGGTGGCTTGCAGAGATTGACCGACATGTTGAAATGACTGTTCGTAAATGGAGAAATCTGACCATCACACTTAGCTGCCTCTGGGGTACTCATGAGAACCTCATGAAAGAACTAAGTAAATAAAAGTGTTGGGAATGTCCTTATTAGAGTATTCAGTAGGAGTGAATAAAGATAATATTATTTATTTTCTTGAGAGAATTCTCCACCTGGAGTAAAAATAGGTGCTGTAAAACTGTACAATGGTTGATATGATTTTGATAACTCAGGAACTTTCGAATCCAGGGACACCCGTGTTGCTGCCAGATGATTTCTGAGGTGTTACCCACTTGCATCACAGGGTCAGAGGACAAAGGTTTATTTAGGGCCAGAAGCACCAATGTGAATCTGAATGTTTGAGGGTTGTGCTGCCTTTTCTGAGCTGTACATTGTTGTCTTTTTTTCCTACCAGTAGGTGGAAATAGAACTGAATCTTTCAGCACTTGCTCTTTCAGCTGAATCCTGGCAGGATTCCTTTAATTTCTGCCTCAAAGGAAAAAAAGAATAAAGGAAAAAATCCTCAGGAGAAGTTCAGAGTGTACAGTTAGGGGATCACAGAGTGAACAGTTAGAGGAGTGCGATGATTTCCAGCCCGACGATGGGATGATGGTTTAGCCTCTCAGAGGCCAGGGTGCTGGAAGCAGCTGTTGGCAGCTGTGGTGTCCTGTGGGCTCGACTGGACACCGGTCCTGAGTGAGGGCCTTTCCCTGCGCTGACCCACACATCTGTTTCCAAGACATTTCCTCTCAGCTTTAAACTTTTGCTCTTACTATTAAATTGTATATCATGTGTATTTCCAGAAACCATAATGATGAAAAATATTATCAAATTGAAACAGTATATAAATGGATAGAAAACGAATACCTGCTCCTCATAGTGCCCTTACCTTCCTGGTATAGTCAAGCTTTTTTTGCATAACTATTCATATTTTTTTCCTGTAATACAAAATTGCTCTATCTCTCCCCATTAAAATAAAGTTGGCATTAGGTGATAAAAACAATTCTGCATCTTGCCTTTACCACTTAGGTAACCCAGCTGCCCATGAATATGTTTAGTTCTAGTGGTTCTCAACTATGGGGCAATTTCCCTCCCCCCAGGCAATGCCTGGTAATGTCTGGAGACATTTCTTTGGTACTCATGTCTGGGGTGAAAGGTTGCTATTGGCATCTAGTGAGTGGAGGCCAGAGGTGTTGCTAAACATTCTGTGATGCACAGGACAGCCCTCTACAACAAAGAATTATCCAGCTCCAGTGTCTAGTACTAAAGTGGGGAAACCCTTTGCTGGGGAGCCCCAGTCTTCGCAATGGGTGCACAGTATCCTACAGTGTGGATTTCATATCCTGTATTAATGTTTTTCCTCCTAGCAGTATTTTAAGGTTGTTTCCAGCTCACTGATATTAAAACCAATGTGGCAAGGAACATTGTTCTATGTCTTTGTGTACTTTAAAATTTCCTTTCTGTAAAATAAAGTCACCAGTGTAAAATGTTTGAGTATAGGGATTTTATTTGAAAAGTAAAAAATGATACTTTACACTCTAGTCCTTAATCCACAGTTCCAAAAAAGAAAAGATCTAGAAATAAAAAAATTTTTAAGTTCATAGCAAACACAAGTTATGGTGGCAAAACCTAAGTAAACCTGATATGAAGCTATTTAGTTTTTGTGTATTCCATTTCATGTGAATATTTAGACTGTTTTTAGGAACACCGATGTGTTTGATTATGGGATGCTATCTCAGTCTTTCTACAATAGTATCAGTGCCTCACTGATTTCTTTTAAATGGAAAAAATTGAATCCCAAAGCTTACAGCTTTTCTAAACTAAATGTTGCCATGTGATTAGAAGCATTTGTCTCAAGAATTTAATACAGTAGTGATGTGCAGCATTTAATCTCTAGAGTCCTCTTGTATTGATTGGAAGGAGCAGAAGTGGTGACTTCAGTGATTTTGTTTTCAACATTTAATACCCCTCTTTAAAGGTGAGTTGAGACCTGTAACGTAAAGGTGCATGTCACCCTGTCATCATTCTTGCCAGTGCCTTGTGGTTTTCCATGCAGATTAGCCCCTCAGAAAACATGAAACAGGGCCTTGAAAAGCGCTTCTATCTTATTTCAAATGCTGACAATGGCTGTCACATTTTGAGTGCTTAGTGTTTCATAGTTAACAAATATCCCCAGACCTGACCTTCACAGTGATATATGTGAGAGATAGTCTTCTTATCTTTGTTTAAGAGAATGGGCCAAGAAATTGGGGACTTGTGCACCAAAATTTGAGAAGAGGAAGAATCCAAGGCTGCAATTGTGTATGTTGCATCCTTCCCCAGTGTTACTCCAATTCACTTTCCTTCATGTGAACAGAGACTTAGTATTTGTATATTGGTGGCCATTAAAATTCTTCTAAGAAAATAAAATTTGTCTCAAATTGCTTTTTTCTGTCAAGGGGCTGTACTTGGACTTGAAGGCAGACAAGAAAATGTCATTCAAGTCAAGTGGATATTTTCATCACAACATTAAGAAAAAATCGTTGGGGCAAATCGGAGGTCACAAAACTCTTTGGCACTAAAGAATTCCAGCACTGAGCATTATTTGAAATGAGAAAACGTTAATATCCTCCCTGGAGCTTAGATTTGATGTGATATAAGGGGGAAACCTTCATTTCTCTTGGTTTAAATCCCAAGAAGTTGTCAGTTTCCATTTTGAAAGTTGTAGGTGGAAAAAATAATATTATCTTCAGTTCTCTACAGCACAGCCAACCTAAAAATCCTCTGGACAAATTCTTGCTCCAAGTCAACCTAAATTTCTGATTCCTGATTTTCATGTGTGTGACCAGGTTAAACTGAGGTAGTATCCAAGAAAGATGCTCCTAGGTCGGTTCTTTAGCTGTCACTGCCACGATCTTTTGCTGCCTCCTCGTCTCAGGACTTCTCCAAGAAGCAATATGCAAGGAACTTTCCCATTCCTTGGCAGAGTCTCTAATGTTCCTTTTCCATCATGTCCTCTGCAACTCGATCTACTGGTTTGTTTTCAAGTTCCAAGTGCATACTTGATTTTACTCTGTTGAAAGGGAATCCCAGGGTATGAACTCCTTACAGACTAGTTAAGCACTCGTGTTATTTCTTGGCCTGCCAGACTTTTATTCTTGTTTTTAAATGTCTTTCAACTTCTTACTCATGGTCCTGCAACCTTAGTGACTAGTCCTGTGTACTTTGATCTTGGAAAAAAGCGTAGGTATACTCCCTTTGGACCTATGTTAAAATACCCTTTCTTCCAGCACTCCTGAACCTTGTGTGATGGTTTCTTTAGATTGATTCCATACTAACATCTCACAGTTCTGAGCTCCTTTCTGCCTCAGAGCGATGCGTGACTTGCTACTCTTTCCTACCTACCAGCATCTTTTGACCTAATGGTTAACATTAGTTCATGTCCACAGAGAAGTCTTCCCAGATCACCATCCCCTGCCTTTCCCTAGCTAAGATCAGCTATTCATTGTGACTATTTCATGAGTCTGTTTCTGTCACGGGATTGGGCATGCTTTCAGACTACGACTAACTGAAATATTTCACTGGAACAACTGTGCAATGAATGAACAAGCAAGCCCTATATTTCTCTGGATATGAAGCCAGCTCCTCTACTTTTAGGCTTTGTTTTCTAGACCAATATTTTCCCTGCAATGTGTGCATGTCTATATATTGCTCACCTGTCCTTTTTGCTGGCCTTCATCCTGTTCTCCAGGGCCCAGCTAGCCTACTCAAAAACTGACTCCATGTACACTCTTCTCTTATTCTGTTGTTTCTTCTTGGTATCAACAGGTTGTTTTAGACATAGTTTGTGTTTATTTTTTATGAATGCCTCAAGCATATTAGAAAGTTCAGAAAATTTAAGACAAATATCCCTTACCCACTTCTCAGACTTGAAAATATCAATGATTTGCCATATTTGTCACAAATTATTTTTAAAGAGATAAAATATTACAGAGACAGTAGAAGGTCCTATTCCCCAACCTCTCTTCTCTTCTGAGAGGAAACCACTTATGTGGGCAATAGCAGACCAGTTATTGGAATGTAAGTAGACGTCAATAGAAAACTTGACGTTTTGGCTACTCTTATGGGTGGGAGATGTAATCTCATATATATATATATATATTTCCCCTGATTACTAGTAGAGATGAATATTTTTCATGTTTATTGGTTATTTGGACTGCTTCTGAAAATTGCCTCTTTATATCTTTTGTCATTTATCTGCTGGACGTGTGTCTTTCTTATTGGTGTGTAAAGTTATCTGTGTATGTGGATTTTTCTCTTCCTGTTATATGTGTTTCAGAAACCTACTTCTGGACCATAACTTGTTTTCTAGCTTTGTTCGTATTTTCATCTGTTATATAAAAATTGTATATTTTAATTTGATTGAATTAATTTACATTTTCCCTTATGAATTCTGCTTTTTATATGTTGATGAAGAAATTCTGCCTTACTCTAAGATCATAAAGATATTTGCCTTAAAATGTTTTAAATGCTTTGTTTTTCACATTTTGACCTTTTATTCACTTGGAATTTGTTTTTGTAATATCTAATTATCTATCTTAACCAAGCCACCATACACAGTTGGGCATTTCTTCCTTTGCTATCTTTCTACCTCTTCATATTTTTCTTGTCTTATACTGCCTAGTACTTCCAGTGCTGGCATTAAGTAGGTGTGTCCTCAGCCATATATTCAGTCTCATTTAATTTATTAACACTGATAACCAGCCCTGTAGATGTTACCTCAGCTTTGTAGCTGAGGCAACTAAAGCTTAGAGTGGTTAAGTAACCTTTCCAGAATCACACAACTAGTAAGTAAATAACAGAAATTGGATTCAGAACCAGGACTGAGTGACTTCAGCATCTAACTGCTGAGCCGCCTTTTGAGGGGAAGGTATCCCTTTCCGCCTTGCCTGCTTGTGCCAAGATCCTTTATTTCTAATAAGGAAAGGAAATTTTATTGAAGTGATGCCAGAAAAGCACTTCCAGCATGTCTGAACAAAACTAATGGACTTTGTTTAATTTAGACCTGCCAAGAGTAGATTAAAGAACCTTATAAGTATGAAATAGTTCTTATTCCAGATGCTATAAGCATTCACTCATATCTGGGTGGAAATTCAGAAATGGGGAGTAGATCTTCACAGAAGTTAACACTCTGAGGAGTATTAACAAGTAACTGAAATGTCTTCCTTCTCAGCCTTGATCCGTAAACAAAAGCTGAGACAGCTTTAAAAGATTTACACAAAACAAGGTAGAATCAGAAAATGAGAAAGTCAGGGCAAAGAAAAAGTAGATATGGTAAAAGTTTTTAAAAAAATTCTTGCCTTAATGCCATTTACCAGAGTTTGGCCAGAGTGCAGCCTCAAGCTCCCTAAAACTGAATCAAAGAAAACCTGCCCAGCTGTATTAGGCACAGTGGGCATGGGATGAAAATAGAATAGTTGCTAAGGGGATTCTCAGCATTCCCTAGTTTGGATACTGGTGAGAAGCTTCTACCGAGCCCCCCTTACAGACCCGCTCGATGTGGAGGGCAGCACTCACCAGTGTCTGCTCAGCAGCGGACCATGTCCCCTGGACCCATCCCCTGCTCAAAATCAGGTGCTTTGAAGGGGGCAAGCAGCAAACCTATTATTGTTCATCCAACACTGGAGCTTAGCACAGTGCCTAAAAATTAGGTGCTCGTAATGTATTTCTTGAATGAATGAATTGTTCTTTATAATGTCCGTCAAGGGTTGGGCATTTAGCTCAAGTGCAAGGCTCTGAGTTCAATCCCCAGCACCAAAAATAAAAAGACTAAAAAAAAAAAAAATCTGTCAATAAAAAAGTCATTAGCTCAATACAAAATCAATATACAAAAATCAATTATAGCTCTATATACCATCAATGAACTATCTGGAAATGACATCTTTTAAAAGTTCGATGTACAACATCCTAAAAACAATGAAATATTTAGGATTAAATTTAACAAAAGAGGTGCAAGATGTGTACACTGAAAACAACAGAACATAGTGGAAGGGTCAAAGGCAAACTCTTAGAGAAAATATATTAAAAGCAATTCTATGTGAAGTAAAAGCTGAGATTTTATATATATGGTGTTTTGGTCATCTAACTTCATCAAAACCTATAATTTGAGATTTTAAGAAGAATATTTGAGCTAAACAGACATTTGGTAATTCTTTATGGTTATTACTCTTTCACAACCAAACTCCTCATAAGAAAAAACAGATAATTGGTTTTACATGCTTGATCAAGAATCTTAAGTGTGGATATTATATGTTAACAATCAAGGGCACTGCTACAGACTTAAGGGAATCCATAATATATGGTATTTTAACTGTTTTGTGGAAAAATATATATCTTTTTGGGATGTATGGTAAAATATACAGAGTCTGCCAAAAAAAAATATGCACTTCAGCAAAAGAAAAACTTATATAAATATTTTATTACTAAATTTATCAAGACATTGTGAGATTAATACAAGTTACCTTTGGCCTCTACAAAATTCCAAGAGGTCCTCAAAGTGGTGGCAATTAGCTTCCAGACATTTATTAGTACGGCAAACTGCTGCTTGTGTGACCTTGGTCGTTGAGCTTGCTGCAAATGCATTTTCAATTTCTTCTCTAAGATCCAGCAGTGTAGTGGGTTTTCTGCAATGTACAACATCCTCTAGGGTTTCCCCATATGAGAGTAACACCATTGGTTGAACAAACATCATACTATTTTTCTTTTCCTAAAGTGCATACACATATTGTTTTGATGGACTGTTTATATGGTAAAATAACATTAGACAGTATAGGAAACTACCTCAAATGTTTAGCAGCATGTAATTCAAATTAAGGACCCTTGAAATTACTGATTCCAACTATAAATTTATAGTCTGATATCAATAACAGGTGCCTATTGTTGTCATTTTTTTTTTGAGCCTACAACATGTGCCTGTCACTTTTTTGAACAGCTTTATTGACATTATCTTACGTAATGCCCTACAACTCTGTAAAGCAGGATCTGTTATCTACTTCAGCAGAAGAGGAAATTGAGAGGTAGGGTTGAAGCCATTTGCCCAGGGTTATATTTATCGTGTGACAGACCAGGACCTTACGCCCAGGCCCTGCGAATGGGCGGCCGGTGTGTCTACCACACGGCTCTGCCACTCCTCTTCTTCCAGCCTAGTCACGGTGAGCACCCGTGTCCACACCTAGGTGGTAGTGCCTTTCTTCCTTAGGTATAATGAGTGGATTTACTTTGGGAGCCACATTTTGATGTTGTCCACAAGATACCTCAATTAAAGAACTGCCCAGAGTTTAAGATCATTTTTCTTGTCAGCCTCCTACAACTTCACAATGACCAAATACAGTTGGTATGATATTTGCCAAGTGTTGGTCTCAGAATTTATTGCTGAAACAGGGGCCTGGAGATGGACACAATGACCGGATCTTGTCCCTGCCCAGCACACACAGACTCATGTTCAGCTAAGGAACTGAGAGCTTGTGGGTAAGACCATGGGTCTGGGAGTCCGTCTGTAGGGTTCAAGTCCTGCCTTAATAAAGAACCTTCTACACAGCACACTGGAAGAATGAAGGAGGTGTCACCTAAGGCCTTTAGCACACCTTAGGCGTGCCTCCGTGAGGCACAGACACAGCTTTAAGACTGGTAGCTGCTGAAACACCCTACCTTGTAGAACTAGACTTTGTAAGGATCACGTTGCCGCGTCTGTCAGTGGCTGTGCAGGGTTGAGAATTTTGAGCAGCTCTGGGCAGCAGAGCTAAAGCCACCTCCTAAAGCCACCTAGAAGCTCTTCTGGCTGGGCTTCAAAATTTTAAACATTTTTAAAATTTATTTTTAACCAAACTTAAAAGAAAGGGTTTCCCACAGTGGGAAGGAGACTGCTGCCACCTTCCCAGTCTCCGTAGGGAGAAACACAAGGAAGCTTCCATTTGCCGATGGAAGAAATAATGGGTCAGAGCAAGAGTTTGGGGTGTGGGGAGAAGCACTTGCCTGGAAGCTGAGTCTGGATCCTCAGCCAGCCCTCCTCTCAGCCACCCAGGCCGCTGTTGCTACTTCCCTAAGAGCCGGGGCTGCACTGAGAGTCCCTTCCAGTGCTGCCCTGAGCTACATTTTAATGCGAATCCTCAGCATGTGTGTCTGGGCTATTGGAAGGATGTTGCAGCATCTTTTGGATGAGTCTTGAGCAAGGCCTTGTCCTTTATGTTATCTGGTGCCCAAGTACCCCGCTCATAAATTCCTCTTACTATTTGGGGCCAGGAAAAAGTTTCTGTGTCTGCTTGATCCCTTTACACTGTTGGAGGATGTCAAGCGATACACTTTGGGGTGTTTCTCTTACTGTTCTATTTGCCAAGCAGCTCAGAACTAAATGCAGTGGTCCCCAACTGTGGCTTTTCTCAAACAACTCTGGTCTCCAAATATGTCATAGAACCTGGTGGTCCTGTTGTGTAATTTTATATACTTTAATATAGAAGCCACATCAAATCTTTTCATGGCATAAGCAGGATAAATCATTCTTGCAGAATGACATAGTAAACTGATGCAGAAATGCACGAATGCTCCTTCTCACTGTCCCCTGAACTCATTGTCTGGCTCCTCCACTCCTGGGAGGCTGAAATCACAACAACTAAATACTATATTAATGACCCTCCCTGGACCAGGCACTGTTCTAGGGACTTTACCTGTATTTTCTGAGGTATTTAACAATCTTGTGTTTTATATTATATGTATTTTAAAACGAGGAAAGTGGACTGGTTAAATAGCCTGGCAAGATTTCACAGCCAGTAAGATACCTTCTTCTTCCTTCAGTATGGAGCTTGGGCAATCATTAGATTAAAAAATTTCTTGGGCTTCAGGGTCTTAGTGGTAGACAGTTCTTGGCCCGGGTGGTATTGGCTTGTTCTTGTGCCTAATTACAAAGTCAGCCACGAGCAACAACAACCAGGAAAAAAGACAGGAAAGGAGAGGGAACTGATAGCCATTGAAGACTGAGAAACCTCATCAGAGAGATGTACTCTGAACTCCAGTTGGTTCTGCTGATTTGAAGACTCTTTGGAGTCTCAGAGACATCACCTGACTTGCTGAAATGTGTATATGGGGTAGGACTGTGCTTGGGGGATTCTTTCTGGGACATCTGAAATTTCCACAGACTTAGATTTACTAGGAAACCGCCTGGCTGCAGGATTCTCTGCCTGCCCCTGGCGGGTTATAGACACATTCCCCAGGGGTTGCCTCACTTCCAGAGCTAGCACTAAAATTTGTACTTAGGGAGCTACAAACACGAGCTTCTCACACCTTTGTGCAGTAATTCATTGTCCTTCTGCAGAGTGGCTGTGTCCTATACAGATTCTGGGTGGTGACATCTTTAGTCCCCTGTGCTTATTCCTCTTAGCACTGAAAGCAAGAATGGCCATACTTTCAACACTTTCTCAGTGGACAAATATTTACTGATGCCCCCCACAATACCAAGCACCATGCCAGGTAGTGGGGCACAGGAGCAAACAGGTTCATTGGACCTGCTAACAGGAGGCCAGAGTGAGTGATATGCCAGCCGCTGCTTCTGGTATAGGCAAGTGCTGTGCTGGGAAAGCCTCATCTTTTGGAATTGTTTTGTGTGGCTGTGCCTTTAATCTGGAGATGGTATCATTGCTTGAAACATTTTTGGAACTGCCTTTTACAAATTGTCTTTGGAGCAGGTCTGGGCCACACAGGAAAAGCCATCTCACTGTTTTATTTTATAGCCACACCTAGGTTGTGACCAAAAATGGTATTGCCCAGCTTGATGACCCACTTTATTCTCCAAACTTGGCTCTGATTGATTTGTCTATGAGCCAAAATTACATCCATCCTCTGAGGATAGATACTTACCACCACTGAGCGTATTAGCAGTAATTTGGATCATTTTGAAGTCATTTCTCACTGGCACCAGCTCCCCTCACACTCTGTATCTCTGTTGTGATACCCTGCCCAACCTTCCTGTGGCAGAATTCTCCCCTGCCTCCCTTTTCCCCAGTAGTCTGGGAGCCTTAGGAGGGCAAAACCGTATGTCTGCACCCTGTGCAATGCCCAGAATGGAGCAGATGTTTTAAAAAATGTATATTTACTAAGATTGAACACGTGGCTTCTGAAGGAAATCTCCAAAGAGGTGTCTCAGAATTACCCTGAGCAACAAGAGCTTTGTTGGAACAATGGCAATGTAAGTTTCTGGAATCTACCAGGCCTAACTGCAATACCTATGTCTCCTTTACCAACTGTGTGACCCTATGGAAATCATTCATTGTCTCTGACCCTCCAGTTCCTTATCTGTGGAGTAGAGACAATAATACTTCCCTTATGGGGGATGTTTTAAGGACAAGTGAGAATTTCCCATGTAATGCCCTGAGCACAGTTCGTAATGGGAATGATGATTATTGGCACCATATTGGAGTGAATTTTCATTCGAATGCATCAATTCTGTTTTTTATAAAACAGCTCATCTAGCAGTCTATCACTTAAAATCATGTATCATAGAAAATTCTTGCTGGAAGGGTGGAAGTGTAGTTCAACAATAGAGAGTATATTTTGGTTGCACAAGCACTAAGATTTACACTTAGGGAGCTACAAATGCGAGCTTCTCACACCTTTGTGAAGTAATTCTTTGTCCCTCTGCAGAGTGGCTGTGTAGCTAACAAAGCCTGTAGGAGTGATACAGAGTGGTGGGTAAGGGGCATGTTAGGCAAACCTGGTACCACTACGTATCAGCTCACCACTTAGCCTCTCGGAGCTTTGTTTTCTTCTTCTGTAGAACAAGAACAATAATAGCATTTGTCTCATAGGGTTGTTGTGAGGGTGACATAAGGTAATGCATAATAGTGATCTTTTTAATATTGAAGGTTATGATCAATAACACATCCAAAACAGTCTCCCTCTGGCATCCTGGCATCCTCACAAGCCTCAAGCTAATTTCCGATCTGCTGTAGTACTTTACCTGGTCTTTCCCCCAAGCCAGTGCTATTAACAGACTCTTTCTTCTCCTCATTGAGCACCAGCATGGCCCCTCTGCTTTCCTGTCTCACCCCATTTGAGGACCTTAAGATGCTGAAGTGACCAATAGATGTTGTCCATCAGAGATAGGATGGGAACCCCTGGGTTTTCTTCATTATCTGCAGATACTGTACAGAAAGAAAAATAGATCCCTGGTGTAAATAAACACTGCTTTTCTTGGGAGCTGCCTTTACTTTGAAAGCACTTATACTGCCAGGCTCTGGTATCCTACAGCCTGGCAGGTGCCCACATCATTCCCTTCTTGATACCAACTTCTTTGTATGTGAATACACTCTGAGTTCTATTCGCTGCTGTTTGTTTGTTTACATGGCTAAAACTATGAATAATTGAGAGCTTGAATTTCTGTTTGGAAACCATAATCCAGGTCCAAATGGCCTTACATTTATAGTTTTGTTTTTGCTTTTGTTTTCTTTAAGTAGAGAAGTTGTATTTCTTGCCATGCCCAGGCTCTGGATCCCAGCCCTCCCTTGATTGTGGATATTACATCATTTCATTTCGGCTAATGTAAACACTCATCACCCTGCATGTTGTAGGATTCTTCACTTCAGTTTGAGATGAGGCTTTACTCGGTCAGTTGTTGCGGTGATTAATGGTTTCAGAAGGACGTGCAGCAGGAAGAGGCTTTGCAGGCATGGAAGAGGTGAGGCAGCCCCATCTGAGATTCTGCAAAGGGATTAAGATTTGGCACCGGCCTGGGTTTCTGTGCAGGCTCTTAGGCAGTGAGCCCCAGGAGAGGGAAGCAGACTGTCAGCTGTGGCTTTGCACAATCCCAGCCAGCCTCGAAGGTTGGTTGGCTCTTCCCTCTCTCAGAGGTACACAATTTTACCTTATTGAAGGCTGAATGTGGATGCTGGCAGCTTAAGGAAGACCAGGTAAGAGTTCTCATTGCCTAACAAGTCCCTTGGGGTTCTTAATCATGGAAGAAATCCTAGGGACTTCTCTTTTTCTAGCCCCATTGTACAGTGTTAGCCAAAATGTAATTCCTCTGAGACATTTGTAAAGAGGATTAGAAAAATTTCTTTCCTTGTTAAGGAAGTTTCTAAAATGTTTTAACTCAAAATGCTTAACTATAGAGATGCGAATTTTTATTGCCCTGAAATGACAGCTTTGAGGTTACTTTTTTTTTTTCATTTTAATCTACAAGATCTTGAAGGGGATCCTGATAGTTTGTAAGGTCTGTGTTGTTTTGTTTTGTTTGTTTTGTTTTACAAGAGTATGGTGTGTTATATATCAGTGTTTAGTGAAAAAATTTCTGATTCATTATGTTTTTCCAGGCTATTAGCTTTTGAATAAATTGCTCTTCTCTTTGCAGATTTGATTTTATCTTCTGGCTTGTGTGAATATGATACTAGTAAGGAATATCCTGAAGCCTAAGTAATTTTAGAAGGAAGAAACTGTACTTAGGAGTTCAATGCAAACATATTTGATAATATCCCTGATCCAAATTTGTTACATGAGTTTTGTGCTTCAAATATACTTCAAAAAGTTTTGGTATAAATGTCCATCCTTCGTGGGAAGGGTGATGCAGTTTATCTGAGGGGTTAGGCAATTTATTCACAAATATTAAAGGCATAGTAGATCTTTTTTGGTAAAATTTGCTCAAGAAGAAAGAGATCATCATTGCAAGAGTAGTTGTCTGCTCACCACAAACTCAATTCCAGATTCTGTTCCTTTTCTTAAAAAAGTCTGGTGTTAAAAATAACCTAGAATAAAACTTGAAAACTGTTTTGTTTCTCTGTATTTGGCTAACTGCATCGCAAAGTACTGTGTTTAAGGAATTCAAGCTATGAAGACTACTCTCGAAATGGCTTACAAAATTCTGTCTGCGAATTTCTATAACCCTCTGCAAAAGCATACAATGTTTTATGGGTATTAGGATTAAATTTTTCAGTTAAGTGTTCCTTCCTTCTACAATCCTGTGGATGGATAACAACCTTAAGAAAATAACATGAAAACTCATGTCAGTTTCCTAACACAAGTGCATTTTTCCTGTGTGCAAAGTTGTGTAAAAAGGGGGCATTTGGTCAGTCTTACTTCCGTGAGGGTATCTTGGTAGGAGCAGACGTCTGTGGTCTTATGGAAGACACATACATGCAGGGATCACATTATTTATTGAAAATAAAATGTTTTCATTAAATGTAGGGTACAATGACTACTGATTTGGTTGTTGTGTTGTCTGTGCATCTAGTTGTTCATTTTTTTTTTATGAGCCTTTTAATTTAATCCTGTATTTTCTCTTGGGAAACTGACTAGCACTAGAGTCTCTTGCACTGTGTATTACTCTCATCTAGCATTTTAACCATCGTGATTTTAGTAAGATGGCTGCTAACAACTTTTTTTTGTGAGATTGCTAGTAATAAGACTGATTTAAGGTTTAATCTAAGAAGGTTTGAGAACAACTGTAATCTTTCAGAAAAGAAAAATATTCTAAGAGTTAAAACATGCAAATTCTTAATTGTGCTCTACCCATGTTTTTCCTATCATTGAAGAATCAGATAAGCTATTGTAACTAATGCTTTTCATAATTAAGCTTTTAAAAAAGGTCATGCTGTGTGAAAAAAGAATTAAGACATGGTAAGTACACATACAAACTGACCCACAATAAATGTGATCATTATGTATTGCAAACAAGTGCTAATATAAAAATAAAAAATTAAAAGTCATGCTGTGTAGTATGGAGCTAAATAGAAAACCCTGATGTTGGCACGATTCATTGTCATACTGACAACATCTTAAGAAATATCTTTAATCCACAGATATTTTTAGAGGACCAAAACAAAATATAATTTTGTCATTGTATTGTATCCTGATCCTCTCTTCTTCCTCCTTACCTGTCTCTTTGGAGAGAAGGAAAACAGTGCAAGTTAACAACTGAGGAACAATTGCCAGGAACCTCCAGGAATGATTGCCATGAGTGATCCTTTCCTTCTTCATGTGTTCTTGATAAAGGCTCTATTTGTTGTTTTTATTCCTATTGAAAACAAGTACTTATTTGAAAAAATTCAAATAGTATCTCAAATGGATTGTTGGGTGGATGGATGGATAGACAGACAGACAGACAGACAGACAGATAATCCGTCCATTATATACTTTTAGTTCATAGCACCTAAAAGACAGGTGGAACTTGAAGGAAGTCCCAGTGAGAGCAAAGACAGAGGCACAAAGAGAAAACGTTTGAGTTTCTCGGGACTTGCAGGCCCTCTTGTAATAGATGACAGAGGAGAATAAGAAGCCAGTATCATGAAACAAATTGTTAGAGTAGTGGAGAAATCCAAGGAGCCTCAGCATAAAAATGTCATCAGGAAATTCCCCGTGAGTGGAAATAGTCAATAGTTAATGAAAATATGGCAGTAGAAAGGGGATCTGGGCCACCCGACAAGGATAATGAGATTGTGCTAGAAACTGGAACAGGGCTGCCTGAGCTAAAAAAAAAATAGGCCAATTAGTAGTAATGAGGGTGTTTACTCACTTATAGATTGGCCAAATATCTCCCTGGGATGAATTAGGACAAAAGATCACTTCCTGTGGTAATGATTTTTCAGAAGAAAAGGCAGAGCAGCACTGGAGAAGGTGCAGAGAGCCAGTGTGACTTCATGACCTGAATGAGTGTGAGGTTAACAGTCAATTGCAAGAATGAAAACTAAGATAATAGACACGTGACAAGAATTAAGAAAATCAGGAATAATGCTTATGAAGATAATCAAAAATCTTGCCAACTAATTTTTATAAAGTTTAATTACAAAATGCCTCATGAGAAGCACAAAATGAAGCGAGATTTGAAAAATCTGTTGGGAAGGTGTGGTTGAGAAGAACCAGGTTCTCTGTTCAATATGAGAAGAATAAACAACTGTTTACTAAACACTCGTTTTGTTTCAGGCATTATGTGAACCCCGCTATTTGCCTTACCTCATTTTACCCTTATATTTCTGGAGGTTGGATGATTATCTGGAATAATAATCACTATGTACAGATGCAGTTCAAAGAGTACTGCTCAAGGCAAAGACACTTCATAAGAAACATCTTTAAAAAATAGAAAGTTAGTTCTGTTGGAAAAACAGAGAAACTCTCCTAGAAAGCCTATGAAAAAGACCCTTACATAATTTAGGGAGCATTTTATAAGACACTGATGTTAAAGCAAAAATTTTAAAAAGGGCTTTTAAAGTAATTAAAGTGAAGGCGGCAGCCCCAAACCTGGTAGAATCTTTGCAGATGATCAAAATACTCCTTGAAGGATATGAAAAAGAGCAAAGAGGCATAATACTTGGCCTTGCTCTTTTTAGAAAAAAAAATATGTCAAAATGAAATACCATCTTCAAATCTTCTTTAGAAGCAGAGATAGTAGATCAAGTAGCAGTAGATGCACAGAATGTTCTAGACCTCGTTGAGAAACTAGATTTGAATAAATCACAGGCACAGGTTGGCCTTCATCCAAGATTTCTGAAGAAATTCAGGGGTGAACACATGGGGCTTTTGGTGAAAGCAACTCGTTTTTACCTTCAAAAGTTCAGCAACCCCCTAACCCTTGGTGCTTGGTGAATGTACCTGACTCCATTTCCTTGAACATAAATTATATATAAAAGCATCAAATATCAAATATTATTTTTAGACAGCAGTGATTTTTCATTCCCAGAGTTTGTATGTTACTGTCCTGTAAGTCTTCGTGAACATTTCATTCTTGAAGTTACTGAGAATTACCAGCCCCTACAATCGTGTAAAATGAGCTTGTCATAATTCATGTGAACTCAGTAGCACAAGCATAAAGAAATAAATGGGCAGTGACTCAGTGTTTCAAGAAAGTATTCATCATACAGGCTGCTTCATAAAGGGGGAGGGGATTTTTGCAGCCTTAGAAATGATGCTTCCTGTCCATTAATTAAATAAGCAGGTGTAGAAGATTTGAAAACTAATCAGCTTTTGAGCTCCAAACCACACAGTCCCACTGCCCAGTTCACCTGGTGGCCTGGCCCCTCCCTCAGTTCTAAGGCCTTCAGTCTTGATTCTGGCCAAATCCAAAGCCCAGGTGCCCTGGCTCTGCTTTGCTGCAGGTGGCCCCAGTTCTCTGTCATCCAAAACCTGGATAGGTTATAGCAGGAGTGGAAGGGGTGGGAGGGCTCGGGTAGTCAGAAGTCAGAATCTGTGCTGGGCAAAATAAGAGAGCCAGTGTGGGCTCAGGAGCTAGCAGGAGTCAACAAGAGCTATGACTTTTCATTCTCAGAGATCATTCAGTCATTTAACAGATATTTTTGAGCCTTAGAATATGCCAGGCAGCATACTAGGGATAGAAATGTGAACAAATCAGCTATTGCAAGAAAGAAAGAAAACAATTACAGTAGAATGGTGTCTCAACTTCAGTGCTAGTAACTTTTGGAACCAGATGATTATTTGTTGTAGGGGCCTTTCTGTTAATTGTAGGATATTTAATAGTATCCCTGGTCTCTACTTAGTAGATGCTAGAACATATAAAAAACAAAATATAATAAATCAAATAAAATGTTTTATATGGCACTGATTTTGAATTTCCAAACTCTGTGTGTCACTGTCTTGAAAGTCACAGTACAGATACTCCTTGTTTAATGGCCTGTTTAATGACTGTTCAGACATAACTAAGGCGGGTCGTTTGGATTTGCAACCAGCCACTTGGACTTATGACCCATCTTTTTTTGTACAGTTCTGTACATCTTGTTTATAGAGCTTCAGTCTCCTTTTTTTGGTACGGTACCCCTTATTTATACAGTACCGTACTTCTTGCTGATTGTACTGTACAGTATAGTACTTTAGTTTTACGTTCTGTTATACGTTACAGTACCACATGTAAAAGTTATATAAATAAAAGCAAAGTCATCAAGTTGAAGTTTCCTTTGGCTATTTCTTTGTTCCAAGTGCTGTCATGGACATACTATATCCAATTCCTCATTTAGCGACCAATTCTTTTAACGACCTGGTCACAGGAACATAACTTGGTCATTAGACAAGGAATGTCTGTAATGATTTACATGATTATAGCTTGTGCAATTTTAACAACTGAAAATGTCTCTAGACATTGCCTAATGTTCCCTGGAGACAAAATCACATCCAACCGAGAACTCCAGTACAGTACAATAGGTGTCCAGATGGAAAAAGAACAGGCCTTTATGGGAGCTCAGAGTAGGTGCCCCTAACCCAACCTGGGTAGAGTAAGAATACTTCCCAGAGGAAGTTGTGTCTCTGAGGACATCTGCGGAGTGAAAAGCCCTCAGAGGAAAGTGTGCAGGAGGAAGGTTGAAGAAGGGAAGAGTTCCAGGTTGGGGAAGCGGCTAGGCCTGAAAACCAGAGGGAGGAAGCCCTGGGCCAAGCCACAGCTAGTTATTTTCAAGGACAGGGGACCACCCTTTTGGAGTACAACCTGATCCATCCCCAAGAGGCAACAGTTCACAGTCAACATCTGATAGTAGCTTGGTTAGCACACTGTAGCTGCCACCAGATGAGGAGTCATGTTGGTTTAGAGATACTTAGGCCTGTTGGTCTCAGTGCAAAAAGATGTCTAATCCTCTTCTTACTGAATTTTCCATAGAAGTAGAAATAATACTAAGTCATCTGCCTTTTCTGGTTCAAATGTCTATTTCTGATTAAACCTAGTTAGACCAACAGTCAAAGCTTGTTAGCAAAAAACTCCCCCTTTTTTTTTTAATGACTAAAAATTGTGTTCAAGTGCTAGTTACTACAGGCTCTTCAGCAGTGGTTTAACGGAGTACATTTTGACCATGTTTAAGACGCCTCCCTTTTCCTTTTCTGCTCCCTCCAATACTGGCTTCTTTCTAGAGAGAGACTGGTTTGTATTTCTGCCTGTAGAGGCCTATGTGGCACATGCTGGGGCTGCCTCAGGGCTTATGGGTGATGATTTCCCTGGGAAAGATGCACCTGTAGCTTCCCACAGCCAAATCCTTTCTGCAGCATGCCCTTTCCTGTTGGCTCCTTGGTCACCATTGCACCCAGGACCCTTCAGTTACTTAATAATCATAACTGAAACGTAGTACTTGCTGTGTTCTAGTAGCCACAGGGCTGCATAGGAAAGGAGGGAGGGTCAGCGAAAGGTGGAGGAAAGGGAAATAATTGAGCCTGATGTCTGACTAACCACTTCCACATAAGATATTTCATAAAACCCTTCTAAGCCAGTGTTATTATCTTTACAGGTGAGAACAGGTCTGATTTTATCCAGTTACTAATGATAAAGTTGGGATTTGCACCCACCAGTTTGTCAGATTTAGAAGCCCATGTTTCGTCTACTTCTGTATTCTGGAGGAACCCTCCAGGCCAATGGGCTTTGCTGTGGCCCAGTTCCCATACCGTTAGGCCCAGCTCCTCTAGAATCTCCCCAAGCTACAAGGCAAATCTGGACTTGAGCGACCTCCATGACTAAAAGTGAGGGTTTCATCTCCAGATGTTCTAGGGGCTTTGTTTTGATACAGATGCATCCTTAAGTGGGCCATCGCTTTGTGGCCTCATTCCCAGATTGAGACTGCCTTACATGCAGTAAGTTCCCTTCCCCTTCCCAGCTGTCCTGCTGCTGACTCCCAAGACAGCGTGGAATCAAGCTAAGAGGTCCAGGATCAGAATTAAGAGCTCTAGATTCTGGGTTCCGCTGCCTTTCATTTGGTATTTGGCCTTCAGTGTGATGCTGATTCATCTGCAAAATGACAGACCAACAAAAACCCTACCTGACTGTCTCCACTGGTTGCCCTGAGTATGAAGTCAGATTCTGGTTATATAAAGGCAGACTGAAAAGATGCATAACTTGCCACTAGAAAGAGGCACTGTGTCAGCAGTAGGAGGGAAAAATTAGAAACATGTTTATTGAACAAAGGAATGAAAATGACTCAAATAGTAAGCAAGTTCCAGAGAAGAACTTCCTATCATAGAATCTCATTTCTCTTAACCAGCAAGCGGTAGAAACCTATACACAAAAGGACTTTTTCTGCCTGTAGGTAATTTAACATTTTAGGCACGGGTATTATGGCATCTATAAAAGCAAGTATCATGTTGAGGGTGTACCTCAGGAGTGGAGTGGTTGCCTACCGTGCTCAGGCTCTAGGTTTAATCTCCAGCACTGCCCCAAACAAACAAACAAACAAAATATCAGTAAGATTATAATGATCTCACTGATTGCTCCCCCCTTACTTGATGATAAAATTCAGGATCAGAAACATTGATGGTCAGATCAAGGCAGAAGTAAAACTAAGATGGTTTGACTTATCAGTTACAGTTTGTTTAGATTGTATATGTGGGAATAGGGAAACCTTAGTAATATCTTTATTTAGATTTTCAAATAACCTTTGATAAGTTCTCCCCAGTAAAGGTTATTAAAGATTTAGTCATCATGGGATTAGAGTCTTCTGTGTTGACAAGATTAGGACCTGGGCTGAAGTTAGGCATCATAGAGGGAAAAATGAGTCAATGAGTTTTTCACATTTGTTTATTAATGAATCTATTCATTCACTGAACCAATATTTTCTGTAATCAAACTTATTCTAAAACGATTAGGAAAGGTATCCAGTGAACTGTTAAAGGTAGTAAGATGGAGCTGTGCTACAGGGACTCCTGGGAGGGCTGGGTGAATGGACAGGACCTAACAAATGAGTTTCAAAGTGAGCAATTCCAAGTAAAAGCATCAAGCTGCAGCCTGGCGTTTTGGAAAATTCTATTATTTGCACAGAAAGGAGAAAGATCAGAGGAGGAAGAGCCACTAGGTGGGTGCAACAGAAGTTCAACTGTGTGGTGCTGAGGCTTTTGAGAGAGCCGAAGTAGTCAGAATGGAGAGGAAAGATATCCATCTGAGTCATGTTCCAAAGTGTCATGGCTGCCTGGCCTGAAAGAAGATGGGAAAAAAAGCCCAAAGTGACACCGAAGCTTCTAACCTACAAGAGTCAGTGGAGATAATAACAGGGGTAGATCTGAGACAGCAGAGATGGTGACAGGTCAGTCTGGAGCATGCTGGCTGGGTAGGGGTGGCAGAACAGTCCAGAACAAGCTGCTGTCACGGCAGATACTCAGCCCTCCCCAGAGCAAGTACATTTGGGAACCTTACAAAGAAGATGACTTTTTGTCATCAAGGACACTGAATTGTGTCTGAAGAAAAGTAGGTGCAGAACAAAACAGAAAATGGTGGACATTCATCATTCTTTGTTTTTTGGCAGTACTGGGGATTGAACCCAGGGCCTTTGCACTGACCTACATCCCAACCCTTGTTTATTATCATTATTATTATCATTATCATTATCATTATTATTATTATTTTGAGACAAGACCTCCTAATTTGCTAAGTTGTCCAGGCTGGACTTGAACTTGTGATCCTCGTACCTCAGCCTCCCAGAGTGCTGGGATTACAGGCATGTGCCACCATGCCTAGTTCATTCCTTTTTTTAAACAAAAACTTCTTATTGTGTACATTTTTAAACCAATACAGAAATACAAGAAAAAGCATATAAACTCCAATATGTCCATCACCTAGCTTCAACATTCCTCACCGTTGCTGATCTTGTTTTATCAGCCTCTTCCCTGGAATATTTCTCCTGTTAGAGTAAACTCCAGATTTTGTATTCCATTTCACACATAAACACTTCATTGTATACTTTTAACAGATAATGCCGTTTTCAAACGTAACTACAATTTTATCATACTTAAATCAGCAATAACTCAAAATTATTTAATAACAAGCCTATATTCAAGCTTCCCTGATTGTCCCCAGAGTGCCTTTTAATACTTGGATTTTGGAACAGGGACCAAACAGTGTCTAAATAAGGCATTCGATTGGTTTGTCTCTCATGTCCTTTAATCTCTAGCAGCTTCCTCTTTTTATACACCATTGACTTACTGAGGGTAGCAATTGTTCTGCGGAACAATTCAGCCTTTTTCAGAGCCCGTTAAATTACTGGTTCAGATGTGCTTTTCTTGAGTACAATAGGGGCAACGTTGTTAAGTGACTCTGGACTTATTTTTCTTGTCTTCCTTCTGTCTTGGGAACCTTAGTCATCATAGCTAACGCTTCTCAGGGTTTTGCTGAGGGAGCTGAGTACCAGGCTATGCAGGGACAACAACAACAATTTTCTTCACGTATGGGAAAGCAGAAGTGCCTTTGCCTGGCTCTAAGAAACTTATCAGGAAGTTGGGAGGAAGAAAGTTACGTGAAACGGACAGACTAACACAAACAGCCAGGCATCGGGAAGCCAAGTAAAGCTACATTTGGCTCAAACTCTAGGCTTGAGGCTTAACAGCTGTGTGGCTCAGAACACGTAGCTTCACATTTCTGAACCTGATTCCTCATCTTTAAAAGAGGGAGAGAAAACTCTATTTTAGAATCATCGGAAAAGCAGGCACCATGGCCCTGGCGTTAGACATTTGATCGTTTTACTCTGTGCCAGTCCAGGGCTCAGACGTCATGTATGTTACCTCACTTTAGGGCTTTTAGCAACCCTCTTTTATAGATCACAAAACTGAGGCTTAGAGAAATAGTTTTTGCACACATGCCTAACATAGTGAATCAGGATTTGAGTCCAGGAAGACCAGTTCAGAGTTCAGCGCTCACCCTTGAAATTGCTAGGATGTGTTACTTTTTTTCCAAATAGGTTAGTGAGGTTCAATATGCTTATTTGTAAGGTTGTTTTTTGTATCTCCGTAAATTGTATCTATATTATGGAATTGTCCTAAAAGCTAAATGAGATAAAATATATTCAGAATATGGCAAATGTTCAAAAGTATTTGTTTTCATGGTTGTTATAAAATAATAAATTATTATACCAATGTCCAGACACTTTTGTGAAATAGTAAATTTTACAGAATCAGTCATAAACATTAAAAAGAAAATAGTGTTAAATTAACATACACTGAACATTTATGGTGAGTGAGAGGGCGGATATTATCATCCCAGGAGCTAAAATCCTTCCACCAAGGCATGAGGGATTTGACTTTAATCCTCCTAATTGTCTTGTGAGTGTTTAAATGGTCAGGGCAAAAAGAAAATGTACCTCTTTAAGACGACTAGGTAGGAAATTACAAAAAGAGGACCTGATTAAGAGCTGGGTACTCTGGGTGAGTCTCAGCACAACCCCTGTCCTGTTTTGTGGTCTCAGAAAATTGATGAACGTCTTTGCTTGTCATTGTTTCTTCCCAGGTGGAATGGAAATCTTAAAAGGTTTAGTATCTTAGGGTTGTTTGGGGGAGTCATATTAGATGTAAGACCCAAGGCAAACCGAGAGAGGTCAAGAACTGGAGTGAGTCCATTTCCATCTCCAGATGACCCTCCCCATATCTTGTGCATTTGCTCTTGCCACCCCACCCCCCACCCCCGCAAGGGCAAGTAGGACTCCCTGCAGGGCAACAGAAGCAGGCCAAGCTGCTAAAGCAACTGTGTGGGGATGCTTGCAGGGGCTCACTCCTTCCTGCAGAAGCAGGACCCTTGATAAGAAACAGAATCAAGAGAGGCCTTAGATGTGCCCCTGGGATTCTCACTGTCCCTGGGACTCTTCCCTTCTCTTGGTGTTCTGGTGCTCAGTGGGTAGGAGAAATGTTCAAGGTCACTAACACTTTGGTGTGAGTTCACTGTGTCTGCTCTTCCTCGGGCTGTATGCAGACTGCTACAGAACATAGAAGCACACAGGAATGGTCTGTGACAAGACAGGTGAGTGATACCCATGTGCGAGGGCATAGAA
This sequence comes from Hystrix cristata, assembly GCA_004026905.1. Taxonomy (NCBI): domain Eukaryota; kingdom Metazoa; phylum Chordata; class Mammalia; order Rodentia; family Hystricidae; genus Hystrix; species Hystrix cristata. The sequence continues at coordinate 127,415 of PVJO010000277.1, read as the reverse complement.
GGTGTGGCAGGTGACCCATGGGAGGTTCCCTGCCCAGAATCAGAGGCTCAGATGGAGCTTACTGGAGAAAGCATCTCGAGATTGAGCGTGACTTAGCCAGAGTTACCAGGAAGAGGGGAAAACATTTGCAAGAAGCCTGGAAGTGAGAGAGGAATGATTCCCAGATGGATGTGGGACCCCTGTTGGAAACAGGTGACTGGGGCCTCTTGCTGCAGCACTACCAGGCTCTCAGCATGCATGCTCCACAGAGGAGATATGGTCAGTGTCTGGCAGAATGCTGGAGAACCAGCCCTGGCTTAGAGAGGAAATGAGGTGAGGACTGGTGGGTAGTAGAAGCACTTCCTAGGAGTCTCTCTCCTGCGCTCAGCTCTCTGTGATCAGCGCATGGCTTGCCTCTCTGGCCTCAGTTTTCTCCTGAATGAAATGAGCACTCTGCACGTCCTGTTTGTCCCTCAGTTCTTTGGCACTCAGAAATTATTTTTAAAGCTGAAGGAAAAAAAAAAAAAGTAACTACTGAAAACAGATTTCAGTCCTTATTAGGTCACAGAATGGGAACAGAGACAGAACCTGGTATTAAGAAAGAGTTCAAAGAAACATTTGAGAAGAGACATCTTTGATAGTAAATGGTTAAAGACATTAAGGCAATTCTAGTCAATACTAGATTTGAGTTACCAGCAAACAAAAAATGAGATCATAGGCGAAATCTGAGGAAGGGGAGAAAAGCCTCCTCAGAAGCAAATGGGCACTTGAAAACAAGAAACTTGGGCCTCTGCTGGGAGGGATGATTTATTCGGAAGCGTAGGCTCCAGTGCCAGTCCTAGAAGATGTGCCAGGGTCATGTGATGGCAGACACGCTTCCGAGCCCGACGGCTCTGGTAGCGCAGGCAGTGGTGATAGAGTGTGGAAGGCTGCTCTGGGGAGGCCCTGGAGCCGTCTGACTCTCAACATCAGAAGGCTGTCTGTGGAGCTGAATGAATCCCAGCAGCTTACAGAACTGGCATCTTTGCTGCAATGATGGCAGGTGGTAGGTATCCAGTGGAGCACACACCCAGAGTTGGCTGGGAATCGCAGTGACTTATGAAGGGGGATGAGTCAGGTGACAGGATGTCAGGTGACAGGAATCCGAGAATGGAAAGGGCCGTGGGTCTTCCCTCCTGTGGCTTTCTAACCTGCACCTGATGCACAGACACGGGCCTTGTCTCAGCAGCAGTAAGCACGGCTGTCTGCTGGATGTTAGGTCAGGCCCATTAGCTCCGTGATCTCTAACCCTCACAGCAACCTGTCTGAGGAGCATTGATGTTTAATCCCAGTCTTACCTCATGTTCCAATGAATCAAGAAGGTTGAGTCTCAAAAGTAGTAAATTGCAGAGATGAGGGTTGATACCCAAGCTTACCTCGTTCTGCTTTACAAGACACTATACAAACTGCGTTTTCCAACCCTGGTTTGTATCCCTTTAATCTGCATTTATTTGACAACTAGCAAAGGCAAACGATGTTGGTTGCTGACTCTCTCAGGTGAATTGTCTTCTTGCTGATGGCTGCCTTGTTATGTCACAGATGAAAACAGTACAGCCCAGCACACTTAAATTACCCATCCAAGGTAACACAGCTAGTTACCAGAAGGGCCACGGCTGGTCCCTGCCCCACAGATTCTCCTGAGTCCTCCTCACCCCTTGGCTGCACCCTCAGCTCCTCAGGCGCCACCGAGGTGCGAGGTACGAGAAGCCCCGCTCATGCCCACAATAGTCCAGGGAGAAGGGACAGGACAGGCAGCTCTTTGACCAGAGCATCCAGACTTCACTTGGAATCTCTTCTGATGATTAGTATCCATCCATTCAGCCGTGCTTTAAAATAGCTGGTTTGTTTTGAAGATTTTTTTTTTTGAAGAAGAAAAACAGTGGAGGAGGCAGATGGCATGTTTTAAACAGAATTCTCACTAGGGATTTTAAAAAGTCAGTATAAACTGCCCATCACAAGCCGCAGATGAATATACCTAAGATCTCACTGGAGCATTTGGGAACAATAACAGCTGTCATTGTGAAGTCTAATATTGAATCGATACACATCGTCAGGCATCATACTAAGTTCTTGAGTGTTCACATTTATTCTTTACAACTACCTGCTAAGACAGATTGGTGTTGTTATCCCCGTTTTTGTTTTTGTTTTGTTTTGTGTTTTGAGACAGGACAACTGAGACTTAGAGAGGTTAAGATACTTTTTAAGAGTTACAAGATAGCGGAGGGAAAGCTGCGTGACTCTGGGGCCTGAGTCTGGCAGTTGTTGTCTTAAAACATGGGTGCTCCAGACACCTGAGAACATGTCTGTGGCCAGGGGAGGGGGTGTAGCTCATTAGCTGGCCTGAAGGTGAGCAAACAAATGATCCCAGCCATTTTGAATAATAGGTCTTGAGCCACTGTCAAGATCCTTCTTTCAAGTTAACAGCAGCACCAGTTTTCTGCTCCAGTAATTGAAGCTCAAGAAATTTGCTGCAGGTAACAGTTCTAAGTCTTGTGACTGAAATGACCCAGACTTAAGCATCTTACCCCATCCTGGGCTGTGATGCTTTTCTTTCAGTGTGCGGGTATGTGCACACATACACACACAACAACAACAACTACTCACCAAAAAGCTAAGAATAAAATGAGTTCAAATAACTCAAGCAAACAGTTGGTTGAAATTACAGACGACAAGGCTGATGGGCTCTGTGCCAGGCCATTCTAATTCTGTGTCTACCAACAATCTTCTATCTCCTTTTTCAAGAGAAGAGTCATTTTGATTTCAGCAGTCCTTGCAGGAGGTTTCTCAGTATAAATTCCTGTTGGCCCTTCCTAAGTCAATATGAGGAACAGCTGATCCTTGTCTTGTCCAGTGTATGGACAAGATTTCTGTGGTGCTTTTTTTGAGCTGAGTAGGATGAGCAGAGAGGAAGTGTTGTTGAAGAGACCTGATGTGCAACTGTGCTTAGCTGCCATCTGTTGCCCCAGTAGCTAGGACTTATTTTATAAACACATATATTATGTGTGTTATACAGCAGGCACTGTTGAAAACACTGTGCAAATAGTAACACCCTTATCACAACCCTGTGAGGGGGAGGTTGAGGCAGAGAGGAGCTGAGTGACTTGCCCCCGGTCACATAGCTAGCGAGTGCAGAAATGGGATCAGGGCTCTGGTAGCCTGGCCTTGGTGCATTACTCATGGTTGGTAGAAAGTTGCTATTCTCCCAGCAGCTAGTTGATTATCTTCATGCTGGGCTTTTCTCACACAGAGAGTAAGCCTGAAGTTCACATATTCCATGACCTTGGAGGGAGAAAGAACCCAAGTACAGCAAGCAGTGGGAAATGAGTCACAGCCTGTTTGTGTTGGTGATTTATTCTGTGAGACTGATTCGTCAAATGAACGAACAAATAAAACATGACTGTTTGTGGCTTCTCTTTGCCACCTTGACAGCCTATGATTTATTTCTTTTGATCGCCTGAGTTGACTAATTAATACACGCAGATTCAGATATTATGGTTTATAATTGGCCATAGGTACCCAATCTGTATCTGGATGCTGGACTCCACTACATGTTACTCTTGTGCATTTGACCGCTTATGCTAAAAATAAGGGTCAGGTCAATGTTCAGATTCCTTATAGGTTTTACTAGATGAGTGTGGTTTATACTTTAGAACAGCTGCACGTATGGAACAAAATTATTTGAGTGCCCTATTTTCAGACCTTGACACATACATTGTTGAAATTTAACGTACATGCTCTCACAGGGAAATGAATGTAAATAATCTTTTCACACATTATCTTGCACATTGGAATCTTGTATTTTAATTTTTTTGATGCTGGAATATGACATTGGGCAGGGAAAGGAAGCGCCTTTCATTCACCTATTTGTGATGATGTGAAAACTAGAATGTGAAAGCTGATATGGGTATATTTGGTCAGGTGCTTCTGAGGCTCACGGAAGTCCCCCTTGCCAGGGTCTCTGTATTCGGTGGCTCTGAGCACAGGACTAGGTGGTGCCGGTCTCCTGATTCCAGGCCGACTGAGCTGGACAAAAGGTGGGCGAATTCTGAAAAGCTCATGGCCAGGGGTTCTCTAGCCCGCCCTAGCTCCCCACCTGCCCCTCCAGTCTCAGCCACCACCCAGATAGCAGGATCCATGTTCTGTTACCTCAAGTTTTAGATGGCTCTTCCAGGCTTCAGGCCTGGATTCCTTCTGTATCAGGTTCACATTACCAATGCACCTAAAACAGCACACCGACTCCCAGACCCCACCCACACACAGAGAAAACTTGTCTGGCACATACCCGTTGGGCCTTAAAAGCCAATCTTGATTGTCTTGGTACATCTCTACACTGCTGTTGTCCATTTTGTTCATTGATGTATCCCAACCACTTACCATGGTCTCTGGCACATGGAAGGCACTCAGTAAATATCTGTTGAGTAAATGAAAGGCTCCTTTTTTCCTACTGAATTTAATTCTCATTCCTAAATTTGATTCTGAAGGCTCTTTTCTCATCCACCATGAATCTTTTCCCATTTTGTTTACTTTGCCCTTTCTAACCTCTGAGCATTAAAAAAAAATTACTCTTTTTTTAGGCTAACAATTTATGAGTGCTTATGCTAGGTCTTTTCTAACCCCTTTACAAATATTAAATCATTTAATTTTACAAGTGAGGAAATTAGGTTCCAGAGAGGTAAGTTACTTCTCTGAGGTCGAATTTCTAGGATGAGGCAGAGCTGGAATTCAAACTCAAGTAGCGTGGCTGCACAGCCCATGCACATAACCACAGTGCCATAGCTAGCTCTTCTATTCTTTTATTTGTGGTTAGCAATTTAAACTATCTAAAAGTGAATAAAGTAAAAAGTGACAACTTACCACTTGTGCAGAAAAAGAGATAAGATATTGTGTGTCATTTCAGATGATTTTCTTGTAGTTTAATACATGACTTTAAAATTAAGATTATGTCTGTGATAATTTGTCTTTTTGACGTACTGCATTTCTCCGATCTGTTTGTGTTAGTACTTTTATGCCCAGCCCCTGCTTGGAGCTTTATATACGTTATTGCATTTTGCCCCCAGTGAGAACAGACTAAACAGATTAGGAATGTTCTGTCTGGAAAGGAGGAGGAAGATATGAAAAATGTTTCTGCAGTTGTAAGTAGCTCTGAAAGCTACTCCTTGAAGTTAGAGCGCAATGAGTTTGGGACAAGAAGAAGGAAGTAAGTGGTGCTTCCAAACAGTGGACTCTGGAGCCAAAAGTGTAGCACAGATGGAAATTTTAAATAGTTTTTTTTTTTCAAGATTTTAGAAAACTGCATGAGAATGGATTATCACTGGATCAGGGAGTGAAGTTAGAATGTTTGGGGTCCTTAGCCATTTTTGATGTCATTGGCACCAACCGTGTTTACAGCCCCAGGGGCCCTGAAGGTGTTTGACACTGAGGAAGGGTGTTCTGAGCATTCTTCCCCTCTCTCTAAACCGCAATCTCTCCACTGAGTCCTGGTAAGTTCTTGGCTTTCACACAAGAGTTCCCTTGGGGGAGAAAAAGTTCTGTTTTAAAATTAAAAAAAAAAAAACCTTTTTAAGTCTACAAACCATCGCATTAGTTGTTTGACTCAACTGTTGGAGACGAGCCCTGAGCTGGATAGACTGTGGGTGTACCGCACTGTGGTAAGTTGTACTTGTGGATCAAAATTCCACCACTGCTTCTCTCACTAGTGTAGTACAGACCACCATCTGCCAGCCTGTAACCCCTCCCTGGCCCCGGGCATGGGAAGGAGCAGCTAGGAGAGGGCAGGTGGAAGGGTAGAAACTAGAACTGCTCGCTCCCTGTTACTGGCAGGACTCCCGGCCCCCACCTACCCCGCCCCAGGCAGGATCTGAGCTCACCTGCGGTGTGGTGACTGAAAGTGTTTTCCCACTTGGTGTCCCCAAAAGAAGAGTCAAAGAGGCCATCAGTGTAGTCTCAGCCTTAGCTTAGGTCCATCCTTTCTCTATGCTGTCACCATACTACTTATTCAACCCCAGCTCTTGCCTGTTCCCTCCCCTGGGCCCTGGGTCAGAAGATAGCAGGCAAAGCCTCTGCTTAGCCATTTTGCACCTATAAGGTTCTGCAGCCCTCTGAGCCCGTCTCTGAGCCCCTGTCTAGGCTGTTGGGAGGCCTGGCTGAGATAATGCAAATAAAACCTCTGAAAAAGTGCCTGCGGTGGGGTAAACCCTTAATAAGCGGCAGTGTCAGTGGTCAGAATTGCTGCTGATGTTAGATTGTTTTTCATGCACCCCCCCATCATTGCTGATATCCTGTTTCCACCCCTCTGACTTGGAACAGACTTTTGACTCCCACCGTGATGCCTGATTTTGAGCCAATAATTCCGCACTCAGACATCTGCCTGCTTCTTTCCAATCCCTTGGCTCGCTTAACTAGGGCTGAGTTTTCTGATTCTGACCACACCTGGGCTTGGCTGGGCTGGGCTGACACCACAAAGCGTGGGGCATAACATAAAATACATAGTCACAGTGCCTTTGGTATGTTGCTACATTTAGAGAAGTCTTCTTGTTTAAAAGCATTTCACAGTTGTTTCATATTTGATAGTCTACCTTTTCTGCATTTGAAGTGTAAAAATGTCAGTGACTTGCCCTAACATGTGGGCTTGCAAGGGGCATAGACAAACAGAAACCCTGGTCCTCTGATTCCCAATTTCTTACTATTTTTTTCTTACCATCTTTTGAATTTACACCTCAAGATATGTTGTTTTTCTTTGAGTGATATAAACTTGTAGGTATCTCCCTGAATCCAGGAGCAGCAAGAAAGAGAGAGTTTAACTTCTGCTTCTTTGTAGCCATACTGTAATCAGCTGCTAAATTATGGGAAAATTCTCTGGGTGTTAATAAAAATTTTTTTTGACTTATTTCTGAATTTTGTGAATTTTTCCCAACAAACTGTTAAGATGTTTATAAAATTTATTGCATTCCAAAAGGTCAAAATAAATACCTAAGATAAAGAGAAAATACAACCAAAAAGTAAAATAGCTAAATGGCTTGAATGAACAGAAAACGGTATGCGTACAAAAAAGATATTTTAAATAAAAATCATTTTGCTCCATAACTACCAAATCCTGCCATTTTAAGGACATTTTAATTTTGTCTGTCTGTGCCAAAAATCACAAGACCTTTCATTCTTGTTCTCATGATCCACTGTAAAGCTTTATTCAGAAAGTTCTGGGATGGATTTTTTTCCTTCCTATCTCCTTTGATGTTTCTCAAATGAAGTCTCTTTAAATTGCAGGTTCCTTGTATGTTTTTGGACTAGAGCACAGCTGGCTTTAGGGGAACATTTCACAAGGACTTTGGTGCTAGAATCTTTTGACAAACCATATTTGCCTTTCAAGATTATATCAGAAGTATACATCTTTCCTAAGAGTCATCAAAGAAAAACTACACCAGAAACAGTTTTATGCTGTTTCTCACCACATCTCACCACAACTTTTGCCATAGGGAAAAACCTGGAAACAACTTAAATTTACATTAATAAGAGAATGGTTCATTACACTGTGGTTTGATCATGGAGAGGAATCTCACGTAGCAATCAAAGTGAAGTCTGGAGAGCTTTTAGTGATACTGAAAAAAAAAACTCAGTTAACATATTATGTAGAAAAAAGCAGAGTATAAATTGTATATAATGCAACCACAACTATATAGAAATGTACAGTGATAGGAACATCACTTGTAATATTTTGCTTTTTTTTCTATAAAGGGTATGAATTTTGATAATTGGAGGGGGCAGAGGGTTTTTTTTTACTGAAAACAGAAACATCATCCTCATCTCTTGTCAGTTCGCAGTTGGATTTGGTTTATAGGGCTACAGACGGTTCTTGAGATTTCTCTAGAATAGTGTTTCTCAACCTCAGCTAGTTGTAAGAGCAGACTCATACACTGCAATATGCTTAGTAGGATCATTAGTCTATACTCAGCAGATGACAGTAACTTGTCCTCAGTGTGACAACTAAAAACAGCTCTCTATACATTACCAAAAATGTCTCCTGGTGGAGCAATATCACTGCTTAGGAACCAGTATTCTAGAACTCTGTGCTGATACTTTCCCAAATGCCCGTGCCCAGCACGCAATAGCAGAAATCGTTCAGTTGTTCCCAGGAACAGAGTAGTTAAAAATTTAGGAATTTATTTATTCTTGAATGAAACACTTGCCAGAGAGGTGCTTGGCATCAGAAAGGTATGTCAGGCTGGGATGCCATGGGAGGAATTCAGCCCCTTGCAGGCAGAAATGGAGTTAGGAAGGGGTCTGGCAAAAGTAAGGCTCATAAGGACTGAAACACCAACCAGCAACTTCGGTCGTAGGAAGGAGGTAGAAGCTGAATCCCCAGCCTGAGATGAGAATGAAAGCAGAAATGCGGTTGACTAGACATTGTGGAGCCTGCACAGAGAGCTAAAGCTCCTTAAATTCCTCCTGACAGGGAGCAGGGTTGTCCTTAGAGCCTGGGCAGCTCTCAGCTTGCTGGAGGAAGCCACAGGGTTTCAGATGAGGAGGTGGGAGAGTGGGTGGCTAGAGAGCCCCTGCAAGGCTGGGAAGGGCTTTATATTCAGTTCTAGTAGGGAGGAAAGCAACACAATCTTGCTCATAGGAAAGATCTCAAAGAAACACTTTTTGAATTTTAATAAGCACTCAATTGTTTTTCAAAATGACTGTATAATGATCAGTGGGTGAAACATAATTTTGGCATTTTACAGTTTTTGAATAATATATGTTTTATTTTAAATGTTTTAGAGGTTTACGGCTGTGGCACATTTGCTTTCACGACAAGTTGTTGATCATATCTCTGATTTATATGAGGCCTATTCAAGAACACAATCCCTAATCATAAAATTTCTCCTATGAGAAAATATATCTTGCTTTATGACAATGTACTTTATGACCTGTTTCCCAGAAATAATGCGTGGTGAAAAGTAAAGTTTATATGGTTGATTTTTTTTTCTGTTTGTGAATTTTCATGCTTTTGTCCCACTTTGTGGCTAATTTATTTTCCATCCTCTGCTAGAAAGATATATTTAATAAACTTAAATATTCTTTTTTAAAAATATGTGAACATTATATATATGGTATATACATAAATCCATGAAATAAGTGCATTCAATTCAATTAGGTTGAATGATATGAAAATTTCTATTTTTTATAGGTCAAAACCAGTCAAAATCAGCAATTTCACATGGTAAAAATCTAATAGTAATGTTGGCTATAAAGAAAATTCTTGTGAAATGAATATTCTGTTTTTTTATTGCTTTCTTAAAAATTGAGAGATTCATTTCCCTGAACACAGAGTTGAAAACTTTGGCTGTGTATCATGCTGGGCATGGCTGGAATTCAACAAATTATTATTGCTTAGAATTCTTGTTTCCATTGGAACAAGAGTTCTCAACCCTGGCTGCTCATAGAATCCCTTGGGGAACATTTCAAAGATGCTGAACTACAGTACTGATAAACCAGTACTTTGAGGGTAGTTTGCAGTGGGTCAAGGCTCGGGCCTCAGTGGTTTTTGTTACAAAGGTATAGCCACATTTGATAACTACTACATAAGAATTTCACTTTGAGGAATTTCAACAAAGCTTCTCTATGATTTGGAAAACCAAAAACACATCATCTCAGCTTCTGACTTATTCTTCTGTTTTACTTTGCACAAACGAGGCCCAAAAATGAAATCTGCAAAGTAGGTTTAACTTGACTGAACTCCCATTTCGGTTTTCATTTGACAGAACATTTTGGGGGTACCTAGTACGTGCTTGGTTCTATGACCATGTACTTTATGGAGATCATGACAAGTCTAAGGAGAAGAGTTTGGCCCCCTTTAAAAGCCAGGGAATTACATGAAATGCCCAGAATAGGGAAATCTAAAGAGATAGTAGTAGGTTTGTGGCTGCTTAGGTCTGGAAGTTTGGGGAAAAAATGGAAAATAACTGCTAATGAGTGTGGGGATTCTTTGGGGTAATAAAATGGTTTGACAAATTGATTGTGGTGATGACTGCACAACTGTTTTAATATATTAAAAATACTGACTTTTATACTTTAAATGGATGAACTGCATGGAATGTGAATTGTATCGCAACAAAATTGCTGTTTAAAAAGAAAAGCCATAGAAGTCTGAATGCTGAATAAGTGAATTAGGAACAACAGAGAAAAACCCAGTTCCGTACATCCACTCCTTTAAAAATTGACAGAGCTTGGGACAATAATTGAGAACAAATTAAATTGTGCTTGTAGGCATTTTGTTGTCACCTGTATTCTCCAGATAGCACCTGAGTGTTTTGAGGAGTGGATAGGATAGAAGCTTTCCATGGATCAGCTACTTTCACCATCCCACCACTGACGCTGAGACACCGGAAGGGAACTGCCCCCAGGCCACACAGCTAGTGGGAAGGAGTCAGATAGGAGTGTGGTGATGAGGGCAGGCAAGGTGACAGTGGGCAGGAAAGCTTGGGTGTGCCTAAGGGATGTATGGGAAGTAGCAGTGGATTCAACTGGGGTGATAATAGAGGGTGAGGCTACACAAACGGACAAGGAGAGGTTACTGGGTATCAGAATGCAGCACTGAAGACAACTGATCCAAAGGAAGGCTTTAAAAGTCCACATTCAGTTTTCTAAATGCACCAACATATACCGGCCTGAATGGGCATCTCTCTGGGTCTACCACTGTGTCTTGGCTGGTACGTGCATGGCCGTACCACACACCGTCCCTGGCCCCATGGCCTGACCACTGGGAAATTGCCACCAAAAAAGAAATTACAAGCTCCTGGAGGATCTGAGAAGTCTTCTCAGTTCCTGAAGACCCTAAATTCCTGGCAGTGATGGGAAAGTCCCAGACCAGGAGAAAGTCCCAAGCTCAGAATGCTCAGAGGTTTGGGTCTCAAACCTCCTGAACTAAAAGGTGAAAGCAAAGGCCTGTTGTACTCTGACCTCCTTGTTCTTCTCAAAGTAGGAGCAAGTTGGGTTTTCTGACTTTTCTCTTCCTTCCCGGAGGGACAGATGAGGACAGACAGTAATATGCAGGAACAGAGGAGGAAGGAAGGAGAGTAGAGCCTGTGTCCATCCAGCATCTCAGGCTGACCCTTTACTTTCAAATCCAAATTTTATACATCAGAGCCAGCAACTTTTTAACCCCACAAATATATTCCCCTCATCTTTCCCACTTTAGCGCGGTCCATCTCAGTGTTTGGGCCATTCATGAAGATTTTTCCACAGTCTCTTCTGGTTTCAACCCCCTGTCATGCTTGGGTTTTTGTTCAAACCTCAGAGCCCTTCATTTGTAGGTAGCTTTGCTTAGCATAATTTCCACACTGCTCTCAATTAACCAAGGATTCACAATATGGCTCTTCTTTCCTTATTTCTTTGTCCTTTGGGCCTCACAAAGTGTCCATCCTAGTATACCTTGTCTCATCTTATTGCCCTTTCGAGATTCTGGGTAACTGGTAGCTCCTCTTCCCAGTGAAGTCGATCCCAGTTCTTCGTGCCTTGGCCTCTTCTGAACTCCTGGAGCCCCAGTGCCCGAACCTCTGTCTCCTCAGTTGTCATCTCCTGCCTCGTCCTATTAGTTCACGTCTCTCACACCTGCCCTGCCCTCCTGCCGGCCTGATTGTGTAAGAGACCTTGGATGAAGCAGGGTGACTCATCAGTTAATCAATCGGTGAGCACTTCACAGGACACCAGTGAAGAGTGATAATTGTGCTGATGTTCAAAACCAGGGTGAGCAGCGGGAGTCCCCGGAGCATGACCAGCTCAGACATGCTGGCCTCAGTTCTTCTTCCTGCCCCTGCAGCTTCCTCCATCCCTTGCTTCAGAAGTTAATCTTTGTTATTTTCTCCCCACCAAATCTACCCTTCCTCCTCCACATACACTTAACTGTACATATGACACTTGACTTTTCTTATGTTTTTAATGTTTCTCAAATGAATAACTATTATTGTCTAACTTTGTGTTAGATGATGTCCTCTGATTGGTTTTGGAAGTGAAGAAAGGAACTATGACATTGATAGGCAAAGGCGGTCTTTTCTGCCATTCTTAGAAATGTGTGTGGGGTGAAATGTAGAAAAGCTGAAGATGAAACCTGTTGAATGAACTAATGGAACCCTAAGTTCAGCCAGCCAGGGACAGCTATGCCCTCATTTCTCACACAGAGTATGTTCCAGCCTTAAACAAACTTGCAGTTGCTCCCCCAGGGTTGTAAGCTGAAGAAGTGGAAAGAAGCAATTTGGAGGGAGGACATAAGAAGAGGGGGAGACAGCAAGACAGAGAGAGAGGGAGGGAGAGGGAGGGGAGGGAGGTGGAGGGAGGGGGGAGAGAGAGCAAGAGAGAAAGAAAAGAAAGAAAGAGGCGAATTGTCTCTACATCCCTGGCTTTCAGAGCCCGTTTTCCAGCTGCCCCCTTTCCATTCTCAGGACCTCTGCCTCCTGTTTTGTAGCACATAATTGTCATTCCTGGGACACTAAACGAAAGTTGAAATATGTTCATCCCTGTATGTGGACTTTCTTCTCTAATCGTGAGTGCAGCAAATAGAACTCCCTTTTCCTTCCTCCTCATGAAGTAAGTGGCTAAGCAAGGTTGCACTTCTTTTTGTAGGACAGAAGATTTTGAGAGAAGAGTTGTAGGATGAGCATCCCAGTGAAAATAAAGGTAACCTGATTTTTGAGCCATGTATGCTAGAACCCTCTAGCTGAACCACCTTGGTTCCTGAAAAGGCACCCACTGATATGTAAAGCAGGTGCAGAAATGACTGGGATTTGAACAGAGATGTAGCCCCATCAAAAGCACCCTTTTCTGACTTGGCACCATAGTCACTGTATCTTCCTTGGCTCCTATCTGCTCTACTGAGAATGAGACTTGGCTCTGTTGACTTTGTTTGCCCTCTGCCTTTGACATAATGGATAATGAATGGGCAGTAAATGCAAATGCCACTGGCCATCCAAATCCATTTAGGAAATATTTCAAGAATTCCAACTGTGTACACTACATTCCGTTGTCCCAACCTTACAGATCTTCAGTAAACTTGACTGCACACAATGTCCTTATGCAAGTAGTTTGAAAAAAAAAAAAGTCAAGAAACGGTGATGTATTCTGCTTGAATTACAGAAAAGGCACCAGCTCAAGAAGTAATGTCATATACAATGACTCACTGCATCGTGGAGGGTATAAAGAAGAAAAAGTCCTTGGAACACCCTCAAGTGGTTGATCCCAGTGGATTGATAATAGCTGAAGTTGGTATATACACTGTTTTTGATACTGTCTTTAATTATATATAGTCATATCTGCATAATGCCATTTATAAGCACTTAGAAAATATTGACCCCATGCAATTATTTAGGACTCCCACAAAATGAAGGACGATAACATCTTAAACTTTTGCAAGAAACCCTGGAGAATCTGGAGGCAGGGAATGTTCTTAAGTCTACTTTTTACATAACAGAACTTCGTACCATTATTCTATATATAATATTTTCACCACAACTCGGCTGCCTGATTCTTTCAACAAAAGACCTCGTTCTGCTAGCCAAGAAAAACCTTAAATTCAGTAGAGACGACAGAAAAGGCTTTTAAAATTACAAAATGTTTCTTAAACTTAAGCTTTTAAGTTTTTTATTTTAAAATTTTGATTAACTCGAGGGCTTTGGGCTTTTTTTTTTTTTAACGATTTCTATGGAGTTCTTTAGAATGGAGCTCAGGGTGACCATATCTTCATTATCTGACTACAGGGTAGGCGTGTGTGAGATGGAAGGTGATAACTTTCTTAGACTCCTTATCCTCAGAAGGCCAAATATGTTGTCTTTGACCATCAGTCTCTCAGGATGATCCCGGCTATGAACACAGCACTCATACACACACATAATTGTGATGGGACAGGGGTACACTCTGCAGGGTTAGACAGAATCCCTGACTCATCTTCATGAACTTCAATGCAACTTTTCCAAAGGTGAAGGAGGAAATGATGCTTCCTTTAAAATGTTACCACCCTTTCCAGATCTATACTTCTAACTACCCTGGAAAAGCCCCAAGTCCCCTACTCCTGTGATGTCTCTGAAAGTTATAACATTGCGAGTGTGGGCAAAGTAGATGGTCTCTCACCTATTCCACTCTAGGAGGTGATACACACTCTGTCCCTTCTCATTGTTTTTCTTTTGTTGTTGTTTTTGTTTTTATGACTAAAGAAAATTTCAAGTTATAAGAAATCTTACATGTGATCATTTGCATCTCATGGATGCCTTAACAGCATAAACTGTGTCTGGTTTGAGTTGTATCTTCAGTACTTGGCATGATAACTGTGGAAGGGGATGGACATCTTCAGACATAGGAGATGTAACCCTGAATTGTACTCGTGTGGTGGTTTGCTTAGAAAGTATTTGTGAGTGGACTTGGTTCTGAGTTAGGTTGTATCTGCCTGTAAGGATTCAGCAAGACTGTGTTTACCTCCCCAGATTCATTGCTCAGTCTTTCAGCTTCAGCCATATAGAAGCCAAATTATTTGGCATATACTGTTCACTTTTCTTAAAATATTCTCTTTAGCTTTGCTAGGCAAACTCTTACTGTCCATAAGTTGTGTCTTAGTTGTTCTGTCTCAGAAGCCGGCCATGGCCTTCTAAGACCCTCATCTGTGTTTCTAAAGCATTTAATACTCACATCATTGCAGAGCTGCATGCTGCACTGTAATTGCCTACCTTCCCTGGTACTCAGTAAATTTCTTGAGAACAGAAGGCTGTTTTAGTCATCATTTTGCCTCCAGCTCCTGGCAAGCTATTTGGCACGAAGTAGACATTCAGTAAATATTTGTTAAATGAGTGAATGAATGGAGTCCAAACAAGGGAGACATTCTTAAGTGTGGATTTCTTCTCCTTCAGAAATTCAAGTGAATCCAGAGACTTTGAGTCCTCATGGATGCAAGTCTAAGCTTCTCAGAGGATTCTCTTGGGTGAACATCCTTACCTATGGCCTGGTTTTTCCTTACCCACCCCCGCCAAGGCCTCCCTTCCTGGGTACAGGGCCCTGGCATTTCCCTACCAGGCTGAGCTATTCTGTACCATTCCTCAATGCCTTCATCTTGTCCAGGCCCCTGCTGCCTTTTCCCTTCAATTGTATGTGTATGGATAAGTAGGTACTTTTTGCAGTAGTGATGATTGAACCCATAGGCCCTCTATCACTAAGATATGTCCTCAGCCCCTTTTCATGATTTTTTAAAACTTTGAGATAAGGTTTTACTACATTTCCTGGGCTGGGCTGGGACTTGAAATGCTCCTACCTCAGCATACCAGAATGCTGGGATTATAGGTGTGCACCACTAAACCTGGCTGCCTCATCCCTCTAGACCCAGCAGTTTTTCTCCCAGGTTTCATATCTCCCTGGCCTGTCTGAGGTCAGTGACAATTCTGGACACTGGAAACCTGGTGGTCTCTGTTCATCCATCACTATTCCATTTACTCTGCCCAAAGGATGTTCACTACTAGATAAAGTATGGTTCTGCCCTTGGAGGATGTTCAGAAGTCTGTACTGCTTGTCCTAAATGGCTGTCAAGTCTTAGTAGACATGAGGTTCTGAAGTGAGTTCCATTGTTCCTTGGGGGTTCAGGGGAGGAATGTCCCTGACTCCTCTCTGATAACGGTCCACTTAGCTCCCATTCTAGGAGCTAAATGTGTGTATTGGAGGAGAGACCTTCAAGAATGAAGAAGTCAGTGCAGTTTTCCAGTGGAAGAAATACAATGCATTCAATAATAATAATACATGATTCTCCATTAATAAACTGGAGGATTCTACTAATCCCACATTCCCATACCCTTTCTCTGCCCCTGGAGCTAAAGCTCGGGGTGTCAACATCAAAAAAGAGTGAAAAAAAAAAAGGATGAAAGAGAGAGAGATGGGCATTAGGAATAAAGGGAGGGGAGGGAAAGATGGTGAGGAAGGAAGATCAAGACAAAGGAGAAACAGAATGAGATTCAAAAGAGAGCAAAATTAGGGAGGGTGAAAAAATTTTGAGATGTATGATATGGTACACACACGTAATCCCAGCTAGTTGAGAAGCTGAGGCAGAAGTATCACAAATTAAAGGCCAGCCTGGGCAACTTAGCAAGACCCTGTCTCTAGATGGATAGGTTGATGGATGGCTACATACATACATACATACATACATACACGAGGCTGAGGATGTGGCTCAGTGGTAAAGAACTTACCTAACACATGTAAGCCCCTGAGTTTCTGTGTCCAGTGCCACAAAAGAAAAAGGGAGAGAGCAAGGGAGAGAGAAAAGGAGGGAGGGAGGAACGGGGGAGCAAGAGAGAAAGAAAGAAATTTGGAGAGTGATGAAATCATGGAGATCCAAAGGGTATTGGAGAAAACACCTCCAGGAGCAACCTAGAAGGAAAGAAGGGAACAGAGAAGTGAGAGAAAAGAAGAAACCTGTGCTGAGAGAATCTGTACTGTATCTTTCATATTACCCAAGAGGATTAATAAACTTCCATTTATTGAATGCCATATTGTGTCAATTAATCGTCAGCTTGACTGAGAGTCCTGAAGAGGTGACTGGATCATGAGGACACTATGCTTATCCTGAAGAGATATCTGGATGTTTTTTGGTACATAGGCAAAGAGCCAAACTCTGGATTCAGTTTAGGGGTAGGAATTCCACTACACTATTGATGCAGAGTGTACGTGAGGGGGTGGTGTGCCTCAGTGGTAGAGCATACAAGGCTCTGGGTTCAATCTCCAACACTGGGGGAAAAAAAGACCTAGCATGAGTGTACTTGTCAGCTTTCCTGTCATTGAGACAAACTACCTGATATCCACACCTTAAAGGAAGAGAGGTTTATTTTTAGCTCATGGCTTCGAAGATTTCAGTCCATGATCAACTGGCTCCAATATAGAAACATCTTGACAGGGGCTGGGGATTTAGCTCAGTGATTAGAGTGCTTGCCTTGTAAGCACAAGGGCCTGAGTTCGATCCCCGGCACCACAAAAAAAAAAAAAAAAAAAAAAAAAAAAAAAAAAAAAAAAAGAAAAAGAAACATCTTGACAAAAGGGCATAGTGGAGCAAAGCTGCTTACTTCATGGCAGCCAGGCAGCAGAGGATGGTGGAAGAGTGTCATCCAGAGATATACCCTTCAAAGTCATACCCCTGGTAACGTACCTCCAAGTGGGTGCCACCTCCAAACAACACGTTCAGCTATGAACATTTGTGGATTAATCCACTCATGAGTATTAGTCCCCCATGATCCAGTCACCTTTCCAGGAGTATCTTAATCCAGTCAAATTGACAAGGCACCAGCCCACCCTTCATCAACTTGAAACCTAATGACATCTCCTTAAACCATATTTAATCTCCAGATAAACACAATAAAACAAGTTAATAATTCCACCTAACTTGATACAACTATCTGTGTATAACTGAAAACACAATAATCATTTTCCCAAAGCCTCAATGGTTCCAGGAATCCTCAAAAATGTAAGTCACAGTCTCCTCTAAAACTCAAGGCAAACTCTTAGCTGTGAACCCCTCTAAAAATAAAAAACAAGTTACACATTCCCAAAACACAGTGACACAGGATAAACATTCCCATTCCAAAAGGGAGTGATATGGGGATAGAAAAGAATTGGGCCAAAGCAAGACTGAAACCCAGTAAGGCAGACATTAAGTCTTGTAGTTCTATCTCCAACATCCATGGCACATTGATGGTAAGATGTGAGCTCTAGAGGGCTTGGGCATCCCCACACCTATGGCCTTACTGGTTTTACTTTCTTTGTGTGAGTTTCTTAAGCAAATGTTTCGTGTTCCTGGCATCTCCAGATTCCTAGGGTCTCCACTACAATTTTAGCTTCATTCCTATAGCTTTACACATCTACCATACATCTCAGGGCACATTGCCCTGCCTCCCAGACCTTCCTTTGAAATCTGGGTGGAAGCTTCCACGACCCCACAGCTCTTACATTCTGCATGCCTGAAAAATCAATATCATGTGGATAATGCCAAGGTCTGTTGTCAGCAGAAGCAGTAACTATCCCCCCTTGTACCATGACTGCAACATACTCTGAGTGCTTGGATATGTGAGCATGGCTCAGTGAATCCTGGGGAACCAATTTCTAGGCAGCCCTTCTGGAGCAGGAGGCCCAGGGGTCTCTTGTTAAATGAAGGGTTTAGAGTTTTGCACCCCTGAACCTGCTATGGTTGGGGTCTTGCTGATTCTTGACATGCCCTCAAGGTATCTTTCTTCTCCCAGTTCAAAGTACTTGGTTCCTTTTTAATGGTGATAATCTCCTTCAGCAACCACACTTCCTTTAGCCCCAACTTTACTGGAAGCTGCGAGACGGCTGTTCTGTAGAATCCTGGCTCTGGCTCTGACCCAGAAGGCAAAGACTGGCCAGCTGCAGACGCCAGTCCAGACACTGATACAAAGGGAGCTGAATGGGCAAACAAAAGCAGATATCCCTGAGCATCAAAGAGTCTCCATGACCTCAGGAATGGTAGTGAGTAACTAGAAGGGGGCAGGTGATGGCTTTTGGGGATGGGAAATTATCTGAGGTCCTGCAAGCCAGGAGGCATGACCTTGGAGTTCTAAAGATTCAGGAATTAGTGCTGTTACTGGATACTCAGGACTAGTGAAACTGGAGACAAAGAATTTACAGCTGTCTGCTCTCTTTGAATCCTTGCTCATAACAAACCTATGATAATCTATTAAAGAAACAGTAGTTACTTTCCTGCTGCTAATACCATAGATGGTAGCACTAAGAGTCTGACATAATAAGTGTGATGCAAAAACTATGCCTTTCTACCCCACCCTAAGGCCTCTTACTCTGCTGTCCATCTGTGGTAGTTAGAGCATTATGTTCTAGGAGGTCAGCTTCTGCCTCACCCCATCTTTAGGTAGACCAGAGGTTAAAATCCAGACTGCATGATAGTGGCATAAAAACCAACATAGAGACCAATGGAACAAGATAGAAACCTCAGAAATCAATTTGCATGTCGATGCCAGCTGATCCTCTAGAAAGGTGCCAGAAACATACATGGGAGAAATGATAGCCTTTTCAATAAATGATGCTGAGAAACTGGATATCCATATGCAGAGGAATGGAACTTCACTCCTGTCTCCTACCATGTATAAAAATCAACTCAAAATAGATCAAAGACCTAATCGTAAGACTTGAAACTATGAAGCTACTGGGGAAAAAATAGGGGGAACACTTCAAAATATCCAGGATAGGCGATGATTTGTTTAGATAAGAAGACCCCAAAAGCACAAGCAACAAAAGCGAAAAATAGACAAACGGGTCTAGAAAAACTTTTGGACAGCAAAGGAAACAATCAGCAGAGCAAAGAGGCAGCGTACAGGATGGGAGAAAATATTTACAAGGTATTCATCTGAAAAGGAATTAATAAGGAATTTAAAAACTCAGACAGCAAAAATCAAATAATTTAAAAATGGGCAAATGATCCAAATAGGCATTTCTCAAAAGGAAACATACAAAAGGCCAAATAAGAATATGAAAAATGCTCAACATCACTAGCCATCAGGGAAATGCAAATTGAAACCACAATGAGCTATCACCATATCCCATTCAGAACGACTGTTATTAAAAAATCAAGAAATAGCTGGTCCAAGTGGCCCACACCTGTAATCCCAGATATTCAGGAGGTTGAGATAGGAGTATCACAAGTTTGAGGCCTGCCTGGGGAACTTAGTGAGACCATGTCTCAAAAAATAGGTTTGGAGGTAGCTCAGTGGTAGAGTGCTCCAGGATTGATCCCCAGTACTGCCAAAAAAAAGTCCAAAAAATAACATGTTAGTGAGGATATTAAGAAAAAGGAACCCTTAAACATGTCTGGTATAAATGTAAATGAATGCAGCCAGCATGGAAATCAATATGGAGTTTCCTCAAAAGATTGAAAACAGATCTTCCATGTGATCTGGCAATTCTACTTCCGAGTATACAGCCAAAGGAAATGAAATCAACATACCATGGAGGTAGCTGTGCGCTTAGGTTTATTGAAGCACTATTCAAGATATGGGATCAAATGAAGTATCCACTGACAGATGAATGCATAAAGAAAATTAGGCATATATGCATAATAGAATAATATTCAGCCACAAGCAGAATAAAATGCTGTTGTTTGCCACAAAACAGAACTAGAGGACATCATGTTAAGTGTAATAAAGCAGATGCAAAAAACAAACACCATATGTTCTCTGTCATGTGGAAGCTAAAAATTTTGATCTGAAAGGAAAAGAGAATAGAATAGTGGTTACTAGAGGCTAGAAAAGGTAGGGGAAGAAGGAGTAGAGGGATAACAAGTACCGACATATAGTTAGATGAGAAGAGTAAGTTCTGGTGCACAGAAGGGTGAGTATAATTTGCTGTAACCCATGATATATTTTATGATGAATGAAAAGAGGAGCTTGAAGGCTCCAGACATAAAGAGATGATGAGATAGAAATGTTAATTATACTGATTTGATTGTTATACATTGTGTACATGTATTGAAATTTCACACTGTATCCCCAAAATATATGTAATTATGTTAATTAAAAAGAAAAAATAATAAAGTAAATATCACAATAAAAGAAAGTCTAAGAGAGAAATGTAGCATTGGTTCAGAAGCAGTGACCCAGGCCAAGGGGGCTCCCCGGGAGCCAGGAAGATAGAGGCGACTCTGGTCTCTTCCAGCTGGCAGAGGGAGGGAGGTTAGAAAGTAGGACAGTCAGGCCACAAGAGTGGGACACAGGGGTCAACCAGCCTAGTCCTGGAGGTTAGCCTTGCCCTTTCTACTTGCTGTGGACCTGCAGCAGCCTGGAGAGGCAGGATGCCAGAATTTTCTGTCCCTTACAGCTTCTCATGTGCACAGCTTAACAAGAAGACTAGCTTGTAGCTTCTGAGCCAGAGATTGTAGACTATAGGATTTGTGAAGTTTTGTTTTGTCTTTCCGTGGCTTTGTCCCCATGTGATTCATTAGCTGACCCGTTGCTTCTTAGCGCTGCAAGGAGCCTGGTAGTTCAGGCCATTAAGTCCCTTCAGTGGACCTAATTCATGGCCTGACATCACAAGCCTAACAACATAATCCATTTGTCCTGATTTGATTTTTTCTTTTCAAGAGCCTTCCTTGGCAGCCAGGTTTTCTCATTATGACATAATTCATCCGCGTGGTAATTCCCATTAGAATTAGTATCTCAGACGTGATTCATCTCTGCAAATATTAAACTGGAAGCTTCTCTTACAGAAAGGCCTGTTACATTCACAAACACAGGAAATCTCTGTGAGATATGCCACTTCATTCAACGAGCATTCGTTAGTTTTGCTCTGTACCAGATTCTGAGCTAGCGGCTTTGGAGAATGGAGAGATGACTAGGCCCTTGACCCTCTCTAGCCCTCCATAGCTCCCATACTAAAAGAAGTTGACATGGTCATAAATGCTTATAGGGTGTATCATCTGAGAAGTACAATCCAAGATGAAAGGTGACTATGTTCTCTTTAAAGTCCACAGTACTTTAAATTTAATAGATTCTCAAATTTTAATAGGATTCAGAATCACTGGAGGGTTACCTAAACACAAATTGCTCATTTCCAGTCCCAGAGTTTTTATTTCAGTAGATCTGGGATGGAACCCAAGAATTTGCATTTCTAAATTTTTGGTTGATGTTGCTGCTGCTGTTCTGGGCCCCTCACTTTGAGCACCATGGCTGTAAGACTCTGATTATTTCTCCATTGTACCCTTCCTCCACTGCCTGTAGCATGCTAAGTAGTGTGCCCTGTGCTAGGGACAAAGTGTTGAATTAAGATATGGCCCCTGTACTTGTGGGCACTCACAGTCTGGAATAAGAGTAAATGGTAATTTCTATATTTTACAGGAAGTACCACTAAGGGTTTTATAGTGGAGCACAGGAAATAATATTAGTATTGCTGGAGCCCAGGGAAGGCTACATGGAGCAGGCAAAATTTTAATGAAAGAGTAAAATGTGAATTAGAAGAAACTGTGTGTAAGGGCATTTGTAGCCATGAAATACCCAGCTTGTCACCTATTCTGGGACATCCTCTCACATTCCTTCTTAAATGTTCCCTGCAGTGATAAAAGTTTGGCTTACTTCCTTAGAAGCCAGTGGCACAGCTCTGGTTAACTGGCCTGGACCAAGCGAAGTCTTTATTTTTGGCTCTTTGGAGTTCTGTTTGGTCAGTGTCTCGTGCATGGTCTGAATACTCTCAGTAGAATGGAATTCTCCACACAGACACTGGAATGGAATGTGGAATCAAGAGCAGAGGAAATGCAGCCCGCTGCCAAAATCCTGCTCTCCATTCCTGCCACTAGGTCTCCAAGCTGCCACAGCTGTCACCCTCTCTGACAGCCTTTGTTTTTGTTGACTCTTAGGAAATTTGGTGGTTGTCATATCATTGCCTTTTGCTTACACACAGATACCCATTCAAAATCAAATTTCCATCATCTTCAGCCTTCTAGAACACTGTTTCTAGGCTCCAGAATTAAGGAGAGGGGTATATGAGAGCAGTGACAGGGGATTCCAAACCACAGCACAGAGATCTTACACTTTATGCCAGGAGGGAGGCCCCTACCTTGTTATCCCTCTATTAAATCAACAGTTAACAGAGTCAGGATAAATGTGTTTGTTTTTCTAGCGCAAGGGTACTTTTAAAACCACATAACAGGAAGGGTGAGGGTGCTATTAGAAGTAGGTATAATCACCAGTGAGAGGTGATAGCTGATACTGAAGAACACTAATAAGAGGGAGGAGAACAGAACCTAACCATATTAGAGAATAATGATCTCACTTTTGGATTATTAGTGATTTTGCTCGGCAGAATGGATGTGCTCAGTAAATATGATTGATTTGTTGAACGAATGAATGAATCCATAGCTCTGGTGGTGAGCAAGCTTGGCCACCATGTTATGAAATGTTGATTTCATCTGAAAAATTATATTGGCCCACGTAGAGTAGTGGTCTGTCTTCTCTTCAGCATCTTCTACTACCAAATTAATCAATTGAGATAAAGTTTATAAATTTTTCACTTTTTAATTTAAAACTACAAATCTCCATATAAAAAAGTAATTTAGGATGACCATGAGATGAATTATTTGAGGAATGAAAACAATAACGACAACAGTGTAAACATCATTTAAACCACTGGCCAAATAATGTGATCTTGAATTCCACTGTTGAGCTGGGGGTGGGGGTGACAAGTATTGCATGATGGATAAAGCTGGCCTGCAGAGTTAGAGAAATACGGGCTTTAATCCTGGATTAGCCTCTTACTGGCTGTGTAAGGCTGACTGTATTTACCCACCTCTGTAAGATTATTTTCCCTTCTGCAAAGTGAAACTGACCTCATAGAGCTCGTGCTTGGAGTCAGTTGTTATGTAAATTAAAATACTTAGCATTGTGCCCAACACATCATGACAGTCATTATAGGGACTTTTTATAACAAGCATTTATTTAGCCTATGGTCCTATGAATTGACTGAGTGATTCTCCTAGTCTATATCAAATCATCTCTGCTGGGTTCTCTCATGCCTCTATGGTTGTATTAGTTATTAAAGCCAATGGTTTGCAAGGGAAGATTTAATACAGGACAAGTACGAGTTACGGCATTGACACCCACAAGCCAAATGCTGGAAGTGTGCAGACTATCTATACACTGGAGACCTGAAAGATCCAATCAAGGGCTGGGAGCCCACAGCAATGTCCCATGTACATGCATGTCTGCACTATAAGGCTGGAAAAGTCTGTGCTGGAACCAGGATACGATGCTCAGAGCACAGATGAAGATCAGAGTGCCTCTGAAGCGGACAGCAGGCATCGCCGACGACAGCAAGGCCCTGAGCTCCTCCTGTGTTGAGAACACCTGAGTTCAGGGAATCCGGGGAAAGCAGCCTCAAGTTCAGGGAAACCTGCCTAGACAGAGCGTCTCCTGGGAAATAGCAGCTTGCTATCTTCTGCTCCCATCTCCTTTATGTTGTGTTGGCAATAATCTTCAAGTGGATCTTCTAGGCCCAGAACCACGATAACTCAGTTCAGCTGGGTCTTCCTGCTCAAGTTGACCATATCAGTCCACCACAGTGGTGGTCTTTGAACTGGCACTTGGAGGATCTAGGGTGGCCTCACTGTGTGTCTGGCTGTGTATAACCTGTCAGCCAAGGCGATAGGAGTGACCAGGTCAAGGTCTCTCATCCTCCAGCAGGGTAGCTCAGACCTCTTGCATGGTAGTTGTTGCAAAGTCCCCAAAGCAATGAGAAAGCCAGCTCCAGTGCACAAGAATTTTTCAGGGCCCTGCTTGTATCACCTTTGCTAAATTCCTCTTGGTTAATCAAATCACTGGCCAGCCAGAGTTAATAAGGTAAATAATGTGTGGCATTTTTGCAGTTTAGTACAGTCATCACTTGTCACATTATTGCCAAAGCTATTTCTTGAGTATCTACTAAGTGCCAGATATTGTTCCAATCACAGTATCTTTATCAAAGCCTTGAGGCAGATGCTTTTATATCTTCCTACTGGACAAAAGGAAACTGAAGTAGAGAATGACAAAGCAACTTATCCAAGGAAGGTTACCCGGATGGGAACTGGGAGCTAGGATTCAAAGCAATACTCTAGAGCCACAGTTAGGATTGTTCTATGCTGTCTTCTCTTCCCACTCTGTATATGGGATATCTTCCATGATTTCATTCTTTTTATGAGTGAGTGAGCTGGTAGGAAAAGTAACCTGATTTTCACATGTTCGCTAACCATTATCATCTACACCACTTTGTGCACACTTCAGCATTTTTCCAGCAAGTACCAGAATTGATATGACTGAGATATGTTAGTCTGACTCAGTGACATGATAGAGGCTTGTGATTCCTTTCTGGTTTCTTGTGGTAGGGGTGGCAGCAATGATAGTGGCAGCTCAGAATTTCATTCTTAGAACTCTTCATCTTCTATTTCTTCAAACAAGTTTGAATGCCTAGAAACAAGTGGCTGACAGCAATTCTGAGTGATCACTTAACATAAACATAGCATTTATATATATATAGTTTCTTGGAAGTGAATTGCAGCATCTTTTGAGAGCAGAGACTGTGGCTTCCCCTTGTATCCTCAGCAGTTAGCACAGATGAGAATACACACTGGAGTAGCTCAGAACATGTTTGTTGTGTGTATAGACATCCATATCCATATCTCATCACAAGGTTCACAAACACATATACCAATGGAAAACCAGATATTGGCCAAATGTGACCACTAAAGAGCAGTGGGGCCTGGCAGCAGTGGTGAACTCGTGTCCCATTTGACAGTGGAAAGCCAGCCATTTGACACTACGCAGGAATTTTTAGTGCTACCAGATTGATTCAGTTCTTAGGAGATTCCGTAACTTCAGATGTGTTTGTAAACTTTCTTGATTTTAAAACATTGTGTATCATATAAAACCTGTCTGCTGGCTAAGTATGGCTTGTGGCCATCCATTTGTGACCTTCATATGTCAAGGGTACTTATTGGCATTTCTCTATTGCACTATAACTGTCCTGAAGGCCAGATTGGAATAAGAGACACAGAATACGGCAGAGAAGGATCAGGGAGGTGATAAGCTAGAAAAATCTTCAAGAAGGATGGGGGTTGTGTATTTTGGAGAGTCCACAAAGTTCAAGGTGGGAATAAGAAAATGCTATTAGATTAGGGGGTGTTGAGGATTTGGCTCAATGGTAGACTGCTTGCTTAGCATGCACAAGGCTCTGAGTTCGATCCCCAGGACCCCCCCCCCCGCAAAATTGCTATTAGATTAAAACAAATTATTGCTATTAGATTAAAACAAATTATTGCTATTAGAGTAAAACAAATTACCAAAAAAAAAAGCTTATTAGATTGAACAAATTACTTGGTACAACATGTCAACAGTGTTCTTTTAAAAAATAATCCATGATCAAATAACATGAGAAATACTCAAACACTAAGTTAAACAAAGTAAGATCAAACTTTTACTCTAAACCTTCTACTTATTGTCTAATATTCTATTCTACAAAGTGGGATGAATCTCCAGGGGCGGTGCATTTATTGTTTTTCAAGCTTCTGTGATTGAGAAGTCCATAGGCCATACAATCCCTTGCAGTTATGTTTCCAGGAAAACATCTTGGACAAGTTCGTAAGTGACTGAGTGAGCCACTGGGAGCATATAGAGGCACAATGTCGGAAAGAGAATTGTGAAGTAATGTGCTGGTCACAGTGGCCAGTGGAAAAGCTTGGCCAGTAAAAGAAATAGCTCATTAGTAGGAACTGTTTGCACGACAAACAAAATCTTTTCAGCATCATTCTACTGCTAAAAACAGAAAAAGCATCAGGGGTCACCACCTCTGATGTTCTGCAGCTCTTTGCTTTGACAGACAAGGCTCTCCAGTATCGGGCTATCTGCCCGTCCTCATTGCCCAGTTATTCGCATCTCTCCCCATTTGCTTCACATGCCCTGCTCTACCTACTGTCCTTAAGACATATGCTGCATTTGCAGCCTTTTCACTGGTTTCCATCGTGAGTTAAATCCCCCACCTGCTCCAGTTAGAGCCATGTGGCTTTCCAAGGCTTAGGCCTAACCCTGCTTTCCCTACTAAGTCTTCCATCAAACCTTATAGGGGATTCTTTTCCATGAACTTCTAGAGAATTTCCTCCCAAAGGACTTGATGAGACTTACCATGTTGGGGATTGCACGCATGATTTAAAGCTGAGAGAAGAAAACCATGTCCTGAGCTGTGCAGCTCTCTACCCGTATTCACCCTCACAATACACCCAGGTAAGATGAGGATAATACTGCCCACAACACAGAAGAGCACAGGAATAGTCCCATTATACTGAATTTCATAGACTGCTCTGTAGTGCACAAGCACCTGCCATTCCTTCAGAGTGTACCCAAAGGTAATGGCACTGGCTCTGAACATAAGACTGAGCACATCACATGTGTTGTCTCAGTGAATCCCACAATATCCTCAGAAAGGAGGGGTGTTATTAGCCCCATTTCACAGAGGAGGAACTGTTTCAAGACATTCAAGTTGCTGGCTCTTATCAACAGCCAGCTCTCCAGCTGGTCATGGCACAGCCAGGTGTCCCACCCCACATACCTGGCCCCAGCGTGCGCTGTATCCCAGCACACCATGCACACGGCCACAGTGGCTGCCAGAAATTTAATGACAGAGAATTAAAACTAAGAATTCACACTCCACCTCCTAGTGGCAATAATATACTGCCTGGTAGAAGAAAGCAGGAGGAGGAAATAAAACTAGTTACTATCAACACAGTTTGATGATAATGGAGGTTCTAGGTACCTAGTAGGGTTTCGTGAGGACAAAAAGGTGGGGGTGGGCACAGCTCAGCAGGAGGTCTTAAGAGCCCTGGTGAAAGTGAAATTTGGGGTGTGCAGCAGCATAGGGCCTATGAATGGCCTGTGACACTGATTGCAAGTCCCTTCCCTTTCCTGGGCATTGATTGATGTCACCAAAGAGCGTGACCTCCTTTGCTACCCTACACCAGTCTTTGCTGTTCTGACTGAGAGCTCTTTGAGGGGAGAAGCTAATTTGTTCAGACCTGATAGAGTGACTTCATATAAACACATAGAAACTACTAGTTGGTTTGATGAATAAAGACACATCAACCAAGGCAAGGCGCTCAGGGTGGCCTGATGGAGACCACACAATGCAATAAACCTTCATTCCATAATCAGAGAGCTAGATTACCTCCCACTGTATTATGTTTCTTCCCTGATGTTTACATACTATCTGGAAGACTCTGGCTCTCCAGAATACTTGACAAAATCCAAAACCTTCTTACAAATGTCAGACCTCATAATATTCAGGCCTCATCTTCCAAATTAGACTGTGAGATCCTGCAGTATAAAAGGTATGCACTACTCTTTACACTTGCCCCACATCTTTGGATATAGTGCCTAGCACAGAGCAGGGTCTGTATTATGTATGTTGAGCAACTGTATTAAAAAGGACAAGAGACACTGTTGGGAACCTGTCCTAATAATCTAGTCTTACTGAGATCATTCTTGGTGAATTCAAGTGATAAAAAGAGATGAAATCAGCATAGTGACAGAGGCAGGCTAGGTGCTGTCAACTCACTGAATATAGGTGACAAAGGAGGAAGAGAAAAAACATGCAAAGACTTTGATTTCAGCCAATGGATTGGAATATGCTGAAGAGAAAAATGGAGGAGTCGTCCTTCCCCATGGCCCTCTCACCCTCACTTCAGTTAGAACACGGGGCAAAGATTCCCCATGAACATCAGGCCGAAGTGTTTCATGGAGCAGACAGACATGAGATGTTCGGAAGAATCCACAAGGATGAGTAGGAAAAGTTTGCCTTCGTCTCTCTGCAGAAGAACTTTGCTCTTCTGTGGAGGAGAAATTTGAGCCAAATGTAGTTTGGAGTTGTACAACCTTAAGTGTTCTGTTTGATAGCAGAGTTGTTTGAATGGCCTATTTCATAACTACACATAGCTTTTCCAAATAAATGGTGTCTGTAGAATGTTCAGGTTAATGCATGAGTCCGGTGCTCAAAAGTGTTTGAGCTTACAGCGACTGAACTTTCTTTCTTCATAAGTCATCTTGGCATTTTGTCAACAAGTTAATTTGCTTTTCTAAGAAACTAGATTAATACTTCCTGTGCTTTGTACTATTCACAGATCTACAATGCAGTGAGAAGAGAAGAAACAGAAGATACAGTTGGATCTCTCCTCCATTTCTTCACAAAGCTCCCAGCCCCCGAGACAGTCCGTGGAAGGATTAGCACTGGCCCATGCTTAAAGCAGTGTGTCCGAGACACTGTGTGTGAGTACCGCGCCACCCTCCAAAGGACTTCCATATCTCAGTACATCACTGGTTCTCTCCTAGAGGCAACCACGTCTTTAGGAGCACGAAGTGGCCTTCTCAGTACTTTTGGAGGATCCACTGGACGAATGATGCTGAAAGGTAATGTTTGAAGTGTCACTTTTAACTTTTTGCCTTTGCCTTAGAGAAGAATCTAAGGTAACATTTATGCATCTCCTGATGGAAAATTAAATTTATCTATCAGCCTCTCTAAGTAAAAATAATTACTTTGCGATAATAAAAGGTAGTCCCTATTAAAAATCTCCTTAGGCTATAAATATTCCAAACAGTAAGCATTAAGATTTTGAAATTTCATTTTGAAAAGAAATAAGTGGCTAAAATGCCATCTATAATATTTTTTTGAAAAAAGCATTCAGGCAAGTGGTTTCTCCTAGTGGTATTCACGACAGATGTCAGTACTGTGACAAGGGACTAATAAACAAGTATGGTCATGCAGCGGTCAGAACAGAGTGAGATGTAGATCTCCTTCACACACTGAATCAGTATGCTCCTACTGAGCAGGAAAGCTTCCAGTGACTCCTGTCTTAAAGGACAAGTTAGGTAGCCGTAGTGCTTACATACGAAAGCTAGTGGAAAATAGGGTCCTCCGGCATCTGAACTTCTCACCAGTAGCAGACAGAAAGGTCAAAAATGGCAGTACACTAAAGAACCTTGGAGACTTGTTCACTGTACAGCTGTCACAAGCCACTTGGCTGTCTTCCCTGACAGGAAGTTACCAGCTAGACAGGGACCATGCAGAGATGCATTCCAGTGCCTGGGGGCTGCCAAGAGCTCCATCGGATATCTGGCAGTAACTCTCAAGAAGACTAGCTATTGTCCCTCCACGGCGAGCCCTGGTCCCAGAGTTAAGCAGGCCAGCAACCTTCCACCTTGATCCTCAGCCTTCCCTAATGCCACTCATACACCTGCCGGCAGACCAGAGAAGAATTCCATACCTCCATGTGTATGGTGTTGGGTGCTATGTTGGTTTGTTTCCTAAAATCACCTTAACTTCTGGGGATTATTTAAATGAAGGAAGAAAATCATACAATGTGGGAACACTAGTCCAAGAGACTAATGGGGAGAAACTTGGTTTCATCCATTCAGTATACAAACTTTTAAGCTCCTACTTGTTTCTCTGTGCTAGAAAAACATAATTCCTGCCGTCAGGAGTTCATATTCTCCAGATGGTAAGCAAGTTTACCTATACACAGGATTCAAGGTTTCTTCACTCTGATACAGCTCTCAGAGAATAGCAAGCTTACATTCTCTACCTGTGTTCTTCCAAGGAAGCTGGGCTGAGATTAGCTTGTGGAATTAGTATTGCTTAAGTACCTGTGACTGTGTGTCAGGACCTCAGCCTGGTTTATTGGACCTCCCCCCACCCCATGTACCCAGAACAGTTCGGATGTTATGGGAGAGCCTACCGAACTATTGAATCAACTGAAGCTGTTTATGAGGAGGCAGTTTAACATGCACCAAGTAATCAGAGAATACTACAGAACTACAAAGAATTAAGGGCCACATAATATGGAAGTGGCTATAAGTATTCCAAGAGTTTGGAGAAGGAATTAACGTTCCATATGATGAATAGCTGGCTTGTCCTGAAAAGTGAGGCTTCAAATAAACAAAAGTCAATACAAGTTACTTTGTTTCTGCTCCATGACTTTGCTAACAGACAGATTTCTAAGCTCCCCAAGCCAAGTAGGCATTCTCCAGTCTTCTGCAGACCTATGGAGGAAGGGAGGAAAGGTCCCTAGACACAGCTTGTGTCTCTCTAATAGTAAATTAATCATGATTGCTATTTGCATGTCCCTGTCTGGAATAGAGCCTCATGGATCAACAATCACAGCTGAGAAACACACTGAGGCATCACATAATGTGTGATCTTTCAATTAGCATTTTAAGCAAGAGCTGAGGATTTCTGTAACATTCTGTTTTTAATCTCTTTCATCACTTTGAATGACTCTCTCTAAGCCGTTCCTTCTGAGTGATAGAACTGGTTGGTTGTCTTCCCAGGGCTTATTTCTGCAGCTTCTGGCTTGCTTTCTTAGAAACCATTTTCAGCATCAGTGCCCCCTCCCAACTGCAGTGACTTCTTCAAAGTCCTTTTGTGCCCTAGTTAAACATACCTTCTTCAACATGCAATGGGAACAAAATTTAGAAAAACCAGATAGGTCTCTCACCAGAAAAAATCATAAATATGTGAAGTGATGTATATATTAATTAGCTTGATCGAGCCATTCCACTATGTAGATATGTTTCAGAACATCATGTTGCACACAATAAATATGTACAACTTTTGTCAATTTTTAATAACTAAATGTTTAAAAAAACAGATGGATCTTCCAAGTCCCAGATATTCACAGAATCCATCCAATCACCATATTGACCTGTGGGTCATGACCTCTGATGGCTGTGTCCCTGTATGCTCCACCGGGCATCCAGAGGAGGTACTGGCTGCTGGGATTTGTCTGGCTGCTTTTACTGTTCAGTATATGTCTTGTGCCATGAATTTGGTTTACAGCTTTCCACTCTGAATTGCTAATGAAAATCTGTCAGGAGTTTCTAATACACTGTTTCCAGTTTATAAGTGAATTGTGTCTAGAAGTTCATTTCTCAGGGCTGTTTGGAATTTAGAGCACTTGCCCAGAGAAACAATATTAAAAGTGACTTGGTTCCTAGACTCTAGTCTTTAAAAATCTCTTGAACCCATAACACAGTTAAAACTTACATGCTTCTCATAGAATGAAGAAAGAAACAGTATTATTCAGATGCTGAGCATCAGCTCCCAAGAAAAAAGTAATACAACTGAGTTAAAAGATGTTCTTTGTTTCAGGGAAATAATTTTAATTGAAGGTGAATAAAGAATTAATGTAAAACTTCTACGGTGACCAAAAAGAACTTTTAGCCATTTCTGAGACTTTAGATTTTGGGTGCTGTAGTTCTTTGTTATAGTTAATTACATTTTCACACTCATACCTATATGAAAGAATCAGAAAATTGTCCCACGCATCTTTTTTTCCATTTGTGAAATGGGATGCTTATAAATGGAATGAAGAAGGGCAAAAGGAAACAGCACACCATTTTAAAACTTTTTCCCAGAGAGAAAGGGAAAGGAAGGGGTCAAAAGAATGACCTCTTCTGTGTGAGAAATCATGTTTGAAGTCCACTAAATGGAATTGGGAAAGGTAGATAAAAGAGGAGGGGGAGAGGTTGGGGATTTAGCTCAAGTGGTAGAACACTTGTGTAGCAAGCCCAAGGCCCTGAGTTCGATCCCCGGTACCCCCCCAAAAATAAAATAAGAGGAGGGGGAAAAGACAAATGTTTATGATTCCACTTCTATGAGGCACTTATAAACTTATAGTAGTACACATCATAGAGACAGAAAGTAGAAGAGTGAAGAGCTAGATAAAGGGGGAATGGGAGTTAGTGTTGAAGGGTATGAAGTTGTAGTTTTACAAGATGAGAGTGTTCTGGAGAAGGAGGATGATCCAACCATGTGGATGTCTGTAATAACAATGAACTGCATGCTTAGAAATGCTACAGTGGGAAATTTTATGTTTATATTTTACCACAATAAAAAAGAAATGAAAGGAAAAAAGGAGGTCCTTCATCCCGGGTCTATTAGGAAGTTAGAATGAACTGAAGAACTCATCTCCTGAAGGTGGTTAAGATCACAGTGAGGACTACAGCATCTTTCAGTGGGTACAGATGGGGGAAAGAATGTCCAGCCAGTTGATTGTTATCCCCAAATCAGGACTTGGTAGCTCGACGCTTGATTGTCCAGAGTTTTGTAGCTTTACCACAGTCTGTGGGTGTAGAGAAACACAACCAACAATCAGAACATAAATTGCCAGGTTTTCTGCATTTGGAGCAACCAAGGATGGTCTTTGTATTAAACTGAAAGTTTCCCAAATTGTTGGAAACATTTTCACATATCAAATATTCGATAGCCAGGGTGTGCCCTTGACTACAAGGGTGTGCTGTCTACAGTGGAAAAACTGAGAGCTTACCCCATCTGCCAAGGGACTTCCACCAGTTGATAGAGATAAGCTCTTTCTACTTCCTTGTTCTCTTCTTCCTCTCCCATTACCTTTGTCAGAATCTCAGGACTGAAATTGTACAGCAGTGACAGTTAGAACCATTGAATTCAATCATCAAGAAGAAGCAAGGTAAAGGGATAGGGGAGAGGAAAAGTGAGATAATTGGATATAAAGCACTAAAATAGAAAAATAAAATAACAAGAGGATTTTTCAAATAATGCAGCTAAGTGTTCTCAGATGTGCCTATGGTGCCAGCCAACGTAACATACTTCGTGCTTTAAACACAATTTTTTACTTCTCACATTTTGGTGAGTAAAATTCATAAGTTGAAAAGTTAAATACAACATTTAACCAGGACAATGCTTAGTTAGCCATATTTAAACTATGCAATGGAAAAGAGAACTCCAGTGTTCATTTGTAACAAGTTTGAGTATGTGTGATGTATAGAGAAAAACTATACTGAAGTTATGGGTCATATGTAGACTGTAAATTAGAATATTAATATGAGCACAAAATGTGCCTTAAAGATTTAGTATTCTTATTGGAAATTAGGAAATATTTTGCTTGTGATAGAAAAATCTGATAATTTTCAACTTATTTTTCTTTCATTGCAAGAAATGTACCCCCCTGTATCTTTTTCTAAAATTAACAGTTTTAGTATAAAAATAAGAAATCATAGTCAAATTACATACATACATTTAAAATGCATGACTACACTCATAAATAATTTAGTTTATAATGGCTGTCTTAGTTAACTTCCTCATAATCAAAACTATCATCCTTTACATGGCTACAAGGCCAGGAAGGCATGTGCGTCATTGAAATTCCAAGATTTACGTTTATTTAAAGAAATAACATGATTTATTAGTTTTTCCATTTTGAAATTACTTCTGTGTGTTAAATGTGCTTTGGAGTAATACTGTAATTTTCTGTGTCAGTTGATCAACTAAGAAATACTCATTGGCTGCCCAATGTAGTCTAGTGCTATGTCACCTATGCAAAGAACTCAAAAGATTATATTTGGACGTCTGCACCTTGTAAAATAGTATTCCTCATTCCAGAGAAAATATAATGTTAGGTTTCATGTCTGCTGAAATAGCCCTTACCACCTAAAGAGAATCCATGCTGCACGCCTGTGATCCCAGCACTCAGGAGGCAGGAGCACTGAGGCAGGAGGATCACTCATGAGTTCGAGGCCAACCTGGGCTGCACAGTCGGTTCAAGGCCAGCCTGAGCTACATACGGAGACCCTGTCTCAAAAAACCAAACAAACAAACAAATGAAATCCATAAAGTGCTGAACTACTGAGTTGCAGTGGTGTCGGTAGGTCATGGAGTCTGGAAGTTTGGTGGGTATGAGACAAGAACTCTGTGCGTTGGGGCCACAGGAGGCTAAGAGTCACCCGGGAGTAGGAGTCCATACACAGGTGTAGTAAGTTCAGAGTATCACTCCACACCAGCTGTAACCAGGTGTGTGACCCATGACCAGATATGACCTAAACATGACACTCCATGCCAATGTGTGAATGGAGCTAGTTTGAGCTGGGAGACTAGTTGCATTCAAATCTTTTATTTTTCTTAGTTTTGCCCCCAGAAACTAGTTTGT
Organism: Hystrix cristata; assembly: GCA_004026905.1. NCBI lineage: Eukaryota > Metazoa > Chordata > Mammalia > Rodentia > Hystricidae > Hystrix > Hystrix cristata. The sequence goes on along the minus strand of PVJO010000277.1, from coordinate 92,914 downwards.
GAAAAATTCCGTCCTATATTTGAGTAAAAGTGTTGACACAGAAGAGAAGGAGGGTCAGAGGAAAATAAATGAGATCATTAAGGGCTGATTAAGCCCTAATCAGCGAATTCAGAAAGGTAATCGGCGAGGATGGCAATATAAGACAGGCACTGAGGGTTTCAAATAAAAATGTCATGTCTTGGTTACGTATTCCAGAAATTCATTTGCAAGAGAGTTATTTGAAATACTATACCCAAATCTAATCTAACAGTGCTTAGATTCCAAGACTTTCTGCAAAACTTGCTGAATATTAAAAGTGAAAAAGAGTCCTAAAAGATGAATTTTCAGTATTTCCAATTAAATGCTGCAGAAAAATAAACAGGAGTTAATCCTGAAAGAGACAGATTTAATTAGAGATGAAAAGAGCAGCTGGATCACTCTGGGGGAGTAAAAGAATGTTTCTGGATTAGAGGGTAAGAAAGAAGCTCAAGCACTGTACTGGGGGAGGGATGTGAAAAGAATTAAAATGTGTCATGTACATATACCAGCTACCACAATGAATTTGATCGTTATGTATCACAGGCATGAACTAATAAAAAGAGAATAATATTTAAAGCTGAAAAGATTACCAGTAGAAAAATGAAACTAAAAAATATAACTCAAAATAATTAGTAGTAATGGACCAAATTCCTCATCTTCCATCAGGATGACTGAGTGTGTTCTTTTTAAAAGGGAATATATAAAACAATAGGGAAAATAAATATTTTTTAGAGCAAGGAGATCACTGCCAAAGATAAGGTGCAGAAACATGCAGAAGTATTTACCTCCAAGGAAGGCTGTTCAACTTGTCATCTTCTACCCATCGATACTGTTGCAATTTTATATATATATATATATAAAATTAAAATTATTATATATAATTTTAATAGAAGGCATTTGGAGCCAATGTGAAGATTCTGGTAAATTCAAGTCCCTCATTTCCAAGATTCCTATCAGCAGTCGTAAAGAAGGTCACATTCAAATGAAAAGAGGGCAGAAGAGGGGAGACGCAGTAGCCTTGTTGAAGTAAGGTAGAGAGAAAAACTCAGAATGAATAAGACACGTATTATTTTAGGCCATTTTTGTCCTATTGAGAATATCAGTGTCAGATTGAAATGTGAGTGCCATTTTGTCTTATGTTTGAGTCTTGACTTCAATAGTGTGTCAGAATGAATAGATGACTTTACTTCTCTGGGCTTCAGTTTCTGCATCTGTAAAATGAGAATAAGAGGAACAACATCCTCAAGTCATTTTGAGGATTAAGCATAATAATGCACATGAAGGACTTCATATGATATCTGGTGTGTAATACGTGTTCAATAAATCTTATGATGATGCTCGTGCTGGGGAGGAGGATGGTGGTAATGATGATTGTTACACAACCTTTAGGGATTGTTACACAAGCCTTTATTACACAACCTTGCAATGCCAGCCCTCCTCTGTTCTTAATTCAGAGGCTCTGCTGCTGGCTCAGTCAGAGGTGCACACAAGAAGGAAAAGTACCCGCCAGAGTTCTCCTGGCTGTGCTCCCAGAGCGCCAGCCACTTACCACCCCCTGAGAGGAGGTATCAGGTGGCTGGAGGCTGCTCCCCTGTAACTTCTTTCATTTGATTTTCTTTAGTTCTCATACATTTGACCATTCATTCATTCAACCGATTATTTTTAACATCACATACATGCCAAGAATATAATAGCAAACAAAATGTAGTCTTTACTTTCAAGGAATATACCATTAATGGAAGAGATGGACAAGCAAACATGCAATTTTAAGATGGTATAAATGTTACAGTTGAAATAAGCATGGGATATATTTGGCCCAGAATCGTCTGAGTGAAGTCCAAGGTTTCTAAAGCCGTGTAAGAGCCTGGAGAAATGTGAACAGGTGTTTAACCAGGGGAACAAGCCCCGACCTAGATTATGAAGCTTCTGTCATTTCTACTTAATTCTCTGCTGATATCGCTATTCCTCCCAGAGTAGAAAGGTGTTAAGCATTCATTCTGGTGCTAGAAGCCTTTTCTAAAATCTGTGGTTGCTACAAAATTTAGTTCAAGTTAAAATTTATATGTGTTTATGAAGATGAATTGCTCATTACAATAAAATTAGATAATTTTTGCAGTACATGAAACTAATCCTTTTTAGTGTTTCTAAATTGTTTATTTTTTTAAAGGGCTAAAACTCATTTAAATGAGCTATGAACATTCTTGTCCATGGGAACTTTTATAGAGCATAATGGAATATGCTTATAATCTCTTTGTAATAACATGTGGGTCAGTAGCAAATATTTAAGGGGGGGAAAGAGACACTCTCCAGATAGTCTGAGTCATTATTTAAACTTCTCTTGGAATTGAGTCTCCAAGAAATAATAAAGAATCCTGTAGTGCACTTAGAGTAACAAAAATGTAGTTTAAGGGTGTTTTGTTTTTGATGAACCAAATACTAGTGTATTTTACCTTCTTCTGGAGAGTCTAAAATGTTTTGTCACCCGGAAATCTACATGTGGTATTTTAAGCCTTTTTAACTTCATATTTCATCATAATAACAAACTTTAACTAAAAGTTTTCCATAATATTAACTCCATAAGTGAGTCTACAAAGGTCTGAATAGGTATGTCCTTCAATACTCATGAAACTGTCCCTGTCACCAGAAACACGCTGGGTAACAATAGTGGGTATGTTCCCCTCTTAAGCATATATGTAAAATCCATTTCGAGCAGATGTTGTTGTAGGTAATCTGAGAATCTGGATAGGAAGGAAGAGTTCAGAAAATTTCAGAGAGTCTGGACACTCACAAGGTCTAGGTTGGTGGATTACCAACACTTAGAACCCAAATCTTTAACCAGAGCTTGCAGGCTAAGAGGGGCAAAGCCAGTTTTTGATCCTATCTGATTTCCAACTCATGTTCTTAACCTCTAAGAAATATTCCAGATTATCTTCTATTCAGGGATCCTCTATCTTATATCAGGGTGTGTGTGTGTGTGTGTGTGTGTGTGTGTGTGTGTGTGTGTGCACGCGCGCACGTATAGTACAACATGGGATATCTAATTTCAGTGCAAGTTCATCTGATTACAAAAGTAATCATTTTCCCACATACCTCCAGCCTCCTTGCCCTAGAGACCTCTGAGGATTTCAAGGCTAGCAGGGCCTCATATCGGCACCTACGAGGATGGTTGGGGATCTTCCCACAGACAGCTGCTGAATTGTGGCACAGTGTCAATCAAGCGGGAAAGCAAGCAGCAACTATTCCCCAATGGACTGAGTGAATTTCACTCTGTAAAAGAAGCCACACAGCTCATGGCCCACAGAGAGGGCTCAGGAAATATTTGTTCAGTGAGTAAATGAACACATGCATACAGGTCTGGGCCACACAGTTATCTGTACTAAAACCAAGAGAAAATGTTGAAGCTATCCAATTTGTCCTGTGAGCATTGCCAACACCAAAAGTTAATTTATCAGCAGTGTGACTATTTTTTAAGCATTTATAAAGTCTTTGGGCGGATCCCAACCCTGCCCAGTATGTAACCAAGGGTAAGTGGAAGGGGCAGACCTTCAGAAAGCCATGCGAAAAACATTTACACCTGTGATTTTTCACTGAGCCCTGACCAATTAGGAATTATTAGTTTGCCACAATGAGGCAGAAGCCATAGAGTGATTCTCTCTTACCTGTTTCTGTGGTCACCATAAGTGCCCTCATGCCCCTCGTGGCACATGCTCTTGGAGAAAAAAGAAAAATAAAAGAAGGAAGAGGATGAGCCCATCTGTGCATTAGCCCTGCTTTAGAGGTCTTAGGTCCTTGAGCGAAGGGGTAAGGCTGCCTCTACTCTGCAGCCCCAAGCCAGGAGAAGAGCTTCCGGGGAGGCCGTCTTCCATGGGGTTGGCACACACCAGCATATCAGGAAGAGGCTCTCCTGAGAATGAGGAAATTCACTTACTTCACAAATACATACTAAATAACTGTACTGCCAGGGACCAGAGAAGAACAGGCACTGTCCCTACTCACTTAAAGTATAAAGACCAGTAGGGAATTGAGCAGCCACAAAAATAAATGATAAATTGTTACTGTGGTGCCTGGTACACGGGAGATAGACATGGCCCGTGAGACCCTCAGAGAAGTCTGTCCTGTGGCAGCGACATTGAACTGAGGGCTACAAGTGTGGGTTGATAGTAACTAAGGGGAGAGGGAATGGGGGTGCAGGCAGAAGGGATCCTGTGTGCAAAACTCCGGTGGCAGCAGGAAGGATGCAGGGTGGAGGTTTGCGTGGAGAGTGGGGAGCTAAAAGGTTCTTTATACCAAGAAAGTCTAGAGAAGTCAGAATGACAAACACTAGGAGATATGGAGTGTTCCTTGTATTCCAGTGTGACAAGGGTTTTTAAAGCATTATCTAATTTAAACCACACTCTTTTACATACGAAGAGACTGAGGCACAGAGAGGCAAAATAGATTCCACAAGAAGCCGTCAGAGTGTCAAGCAGTAGTGAGCAGTAAAATTAACAATTCAGATCAAAATAAAGCAGAGCTGTCCCCACCTGCACACATCCTTCTTGTACCCAAAATAAAAACATTAACATTTGAAACTGTCATGTACACTGAGTCTGAAAATAAATGATTGTTCTGAAATGAAGACCAAGATGATATTAGCTAAAGTGCTGTGTTTGAGGAAGTGGGAAAAGGAGGGTGGCTGGTAGCATCTTTCTCTGCTTTCTGGGAACTACATTCCAAGAAGTTGGATTTAGAAAAGAAGCTTGTGGTATGGACTAGACAGACTGAAGACAGGCTCAGGAGGCTGTGACTGGTCCCCTACCCACGCCAAACTCAGTGGTACTCTGAGCTGTAGCACTCTTTCAGCTTGTATGCAGGGAGTAAAAATTATTCATAATAAACCAAATCCAGGCCATGAGCGTTTTTCTTTGACAGCTGCAGTATTTTAAAAATTGGGAAACTGTACATTAAGATGAAGAATTCTGGCTTCTCTGGCAGCCGTAGGCCACCATTCTCCCTTGGCCTTATGGGCAGACACCAATTCACTCTAATCCCACAGATAAAGTACACCAGCTCTGTACCTGATACGCCTGCCCCACCTCATGCTCTTGCCCTCCTGGCCCTGCAGGTACCCACAGTGGGTTGCGTTCTGAGGCTCTCACATCCCTGGAGCCTTGGGGTTCAAGGACGCAAGAAGCTGCACTGGGAGTTGGGGCAGAAGAAAGACAAGCTGTACACACGTCTTGGCACAAGCTTGTGCTTAGGGCCTCCAGGGGAATATAGAAGGTGTGCCAGGTGGGGAAGACACGTGGGAGAGCGTCCGGGTGGGGGTAAGTGGAGGGCCAGGGAGATAAACAAAATGCAGTACAGTGGCAGGGGGAGATGGAGGGTTTATCTGGTAGGTGAGGCTACAAGTCAGAGAGCAAGATGAAAGCTTAGACCTGTAGCACTGCAGAGCCCCCGATAGGGTTTTGGAAAGTCAGCCCAGCAGTTGCATGTGAGGGCCCAGAGCCCAGCAGCATCCTCTGCAGGGAGGAGGATGGCAGGTACAAACCTGAGCAATTATTCCTGGATTAGGAAGTGCCACAGGCAACCTAAAGGACCAGAAGCCAACGAGAACCCTGTTAGTTTTCACTGGCACAAGACAGCAGTTGCAGAAAAAGAACTAGTCTTGAAAATTCACCATCACTAGCAGAAAATGAAGTGTTATAAAAATTACAGTATGTTAAGAATGGAGGCATTTTTACTACCACACAGAACCATTGTAAAATATCATCATGCTCACGTCAAGAGTTAGATACAGCTAAACTTCTCCCGAGTTACAGCAGCTGAGCACTCTTGGCACAGTCAGCCCAGCCCGTGTGGCTGGGACCAAGGCCTCCTTGGGCTTACATAAAGCATAGATCTTGCCCAAATGAGGAAAACCTTTAGGGATGTTAAAACCATTAGGGATCTGTAGCCCTGACTTGAACCAAGCAGAATAAACAAACCCCTGCCCAAATTGGAACTCACTGGACTCCTTTCAGAGTTATCCAAGGGGAAGGGCTAGAGTCCTCCCGGGTCTTCGTGTGGGTTAATGTCTCGTTTCAGTGCTTAGCTCCAGTGAGACTACGTGTGCTTCACTTTGTCCTATTTTGAAGTGTCTTAACACTCCAGTTGCAAATCTACAGATGGTTTGTGTGCTGAACCTATAATGTATACAATACGCTTTTTGGTTTTTGCAAATTAGATGTTAAACGCCAAGTTAGACCTATTACAAGTATGTTACAGATTCAGGAACTTGGCTGGAAAAGTTCCAGAAAGCATTCACATTTTCCATGGATAGGGTCTTGTGAAACTCCCAGCCTCAATTTCTGTTTTCGGTATCCTTTGTCACTCTTTCTAGCTTAATAAGTTAAGTTTTCTGAAATATGCAAAATGTAGTATAGCTTTGTATCTTTCACCTCATAACAGTTAGGTGGCATCATTTTCAAACTTTTTATCCTATCTTTTCAAAACAAGAGAGGCAGATTAGAGAATTATGAATTCTGCAAGTGACTTTAGTGCCTGTGGTGGCTGGACACCAAGCTAGGCACTGTTTGGTGAGGAGAGGAAGCTGGATTGAAGAATAAAATAATTCCTTCTCTGATGTTCAGAATCTATTTAAAGGTGGAGACAAACATGGAGATGGGAAACCAAGGCACAAAGCAGCTAAGAGCTGAGCCCTCGATGATTATAGAGCTCAGAAGCATGCTTTGAACTGCTCTGAAGCTAGACTCAAGCCCTTTCCCTGCCTCTGGTCTACCTGTAGGAAACGCAGTGCAGTATAGCACAGTATGGAAAACACAGAATGGAAGACAGCGTTGTCTGACATGTGAACAAGTGTTTACATTGTAGTGTGATACACACACGACAAAGATTAGTGACTAAGAATGTAGGCTTTGATGACAAAAAAAGCTAAATCCTAGATCTGCCACGTAAATACTGCAAGATCTGGGGCAAGTGACTTAATTCCTGTCTTCCTAAATATCATCACCCAACCTATAAAATAAGCCAATTCAATACTTGTATGAGAGAATTATAATGGCATAAAATAAAAGAATTAAGGAATATAAAGCAATTAAAACATTGTCCCTCAAAAAATGTAGCGATGAGGCAAAGAACACTCGAATAGAAAAACAGCTTGGCTGCAGGACAGGTCTCAGGAAAGGGGCTGGTTGGATCAGGTTCTGCAGGAGGAGGGAACACGGAGGGTCTGTGAGAAATGGAGCTGAGAGGGGCACCTTGGTTTAGGGACATTTGGAGCTGTGTTGGGCTGTGGGTCAAGGCAAACCCCTCAGGAGAACTGGGATCCGGGACAGCAGCTCTCCGTGGCTCCTGCTTCAGGGTTTGTCTCTCCATATCTGGATCTTACCACAGTCCCAAGGTGTATTAGCCACGGAAGCAGCTCACCTACCCTAGGAGGTCCCTCTAGTCTTCCCCTAGCTCAACTAGATCAACACAGGTAAATTCCTTTCCCCGTTCTCTATCTCAGCCATGGGAAAGTTGAAATTTTTAAAGCAACTTTTTCCTTTCAAAAGAAAGTAGAGAAAGGATGGAAGGAAGGGAGATGGGAATAACGGAGAGATGAAGGGAAAGAGAAGAGAAGGGCAAGGAAAGGGAAGGTGAGGATATGCGGATGCACAATAACAGACCTTCACTGAAGCCCAGAGCTGTGCCTTGTTTGTCAAGAGCCAGTCACAGGGACTGGGGATTTAGCTCGGTGGTTAGAGTACTTGCCTTGCAAGCACAAGGCCCTGAGTTTGATCCCCAGTACCAAAAAAAAAAAAAAAAAGCCAGTCACAGATCAGCCTTGCCTGTGGATTTCATGAGTAGTACTTCCTCTTAGCATTCTCTTTCTTACTTCTGCCTAAAATGTCTGGACTTGGTGAGATTAAACCTGCATCTGAGAAGAGTCTGCTGACATGACTACCATGTCCCTTCTAGCATCATCTAACTTCTCCATGGGCTCCAGTTTTTTATCTCTTTGACTTGATTTGTTCTGCTTTACCTTGAGTCTAATCTTTAGCCCAGAAGGTAGCTTCAAAAGTTTGTTGTAGTCAGTTACCCAGCCTACTTGAATCAGTCTTTGAATCCTGAAGCCCTGGTTTGAGCCAATCAAATTTACATAAAACTGATTTCTAAACTGAAATACACACCACTTCCTAATTTCTGGAACTACATGCAGCTCTGTCATTGCAAGTAACAACAATATTTACTGTTTATTGACTCACTTGCCATGCACCATACACAATTCTAAGTATTTTACCAACACTAACTCTCTTGCAACTGGAAGTGTGGACCTATAACTAGCAGAAATCTCTGACTTTACCTAAAACCCTAAAGAAGATCTGCTGAGTTTTTTTTTAGATAAATCTCCAGATAAAAACCTAGGTTTGCGTCCTGTCTATGTCACTTATTAACTGTGTGACCTTAATCTTTTCTCTCCTGCCTTTTGTCTTTAGCCCCTTTGTCTTCGTCAGTTTCACGATCAACTTTAAAATACTCCAAACCCCTTCCTTTGGTAAAATGTTACGGGTTCTCTTCGGTGCCTGGGATCTGCAGTCAGCAACTATTAAAATATACTCAGAGTGGCCAGAGGGATTTCCGATTGTTCCTTTGGGAGCAGAGATGGTTAGATGGGTCCATTCAGGTGACAGGATTACAGAGTAATTAGATATGATCCACGAGCTGTCAGAAAATATAATCTTGTATTTTTATATTTGTATCTATAAGTGTAGACAAAAAAGAAATTACCCTAAAAGAAATGACAGATCCGTGATTAACTTGGACTTGAGTGGAGTAAAAGGACCACATTTCTTATGTGTATTATTGACCTGTTGCCCCCTTTGTCCACACTCCTGTGCTTATAAACAAGTGCATGTCAACACACGCCCCATGTGTGTGACAGTCTGCCTGGAGTTCACATGGAAACATGCAGGCCTTGCATTAGTGGCCTGGCCACTGTGCTGTTTTTACATATGTTCTGTGTAATTATCAAAATAACTCAGCAAGGTATGATTATGATCCCCAATTCAAAGATGAGAAAACTGAGACCTAAAGGCTTTAACTTGGTACCTCTACAAATTTCAGTGATTTAAAGAGACCGAGAAAAAGATGAGTGGTAGCTTAGGGCCCCTCTGTTATCCTGAACTAATTCTCTTCTGGCCCAAACTGGCCCACTCCAGTCCACATACCCAGCATCCTGTGATGAGGCTTAGTGGGTGTCCTTGTTTTAGCTGGCTATTGGAAAACTACATGGTGATCCCATTCCCTCCCCACCTCAGAGATACGCCAAAGATATATTCAAGACATTCTACCTGTGAGGAATTTAGGAATGTTGACTTGCCCCATCATCCTAGTGGTGTCTTGTACTCCTTCTAGCTAGTTTATGGGCCGCTGAGCAGCTAGCCGGCTCTGCTCTGAGAGGTTAATTACAGGGTTCAGCAACTAACGAGTGGCTTAGCAGTATTTGAACTTCAGTTCCTCCCATTTTGGAGCCCACACTCCCAAGCGCTGTCCTTTATTTGTTTTGGAGTCTGGGGAGGCACATTCAGTGGAGGAAGACTTTCTTTCAGGCCCGAAGCCCTGACTTCACAGTGAGTGCCGGCAGCAGCAGTCCAGCGGGGTGTCATGGATACCAGGTGCTGGCAGCCTGGGCTGTCCGTGTCCAGCTGTAGGAACCACTGCCTTTTTTGTCTGTACTGCTAGAATCCAAAGATAGAAGCCAACAGGTGTCTTTCCAGATCCTATGACTGTTTTATACCAAATCAGAGAGACACTGACCTCAGGAAGGAAATGTGAAGTCTCTCCCAAACTTGTATAAACCATGTTTTTTTCTTTATACATTTCATTGGGCTGGTCTCCATTCTCCTCCCGCCTCCTACTGCAATGGACATCATCTCATAGGGCCAAATAGCCTTTTTGATCCCCTAGACTTCTGCCAATTGAGGGTTGCATAAGAATTCCCCTTCATTTTTCACAGCACACAACAATCAGGAGGCTGTTATAAGCATGCCTGCAGGTGGGAGTGAAGGGAAAGCATAACAATGGAAAGGAAGGAACTAATCCTCTAGACAACTGGTAGACGAATAGATGCAAACTCAGCTCAGGACATAGAGAAATAAATAACAAATGTCTCTGAGATTTTGGACCTAGGGAAATGGAGGTAGTGCTACTAAAAACAAAAAGCGTGAGAAGTTAGATCCAGTGTGGATATCTGGACTTTGAGAAGCTGGGACATTGAAGCTGACCCTCAAATAGAAGCATCTGAACTGTATCAGAGTGAGAGGTCTAAACCACAGTTATACATTTGCAAGCCATCCACTTAGCCATGATGATTACAACTTGAAATGAGCTTTTTAGGATGAGAGAGAGATGGACAAAGGACTGAGAATGGTGAGTTCAGGCTGTGGGGCTGCAGAGAGGCCCAGAAACTAGCACCAAGGCAGGAGAGTCCAGGAGAAAGCCACAATAGTGTAGTGTCCTGAGCCAGGATTCAAAGAAAGTCCTCGTTGTGCAGATTAAAGTTGTAAATAACCAAATTCCCTCCACATTAACAACTCCACGGTGATTTTAATGAACTAAGTCATAACGTCCCCAAACATATCATTAGCCATTTGTATTTTTTCTTTTAAAAGTCAGTTTGACTTTGTCAGTAAAGATCTACTTAAATCATTCAGCATAGTCAAAAAACATCAACTTCATAATTAAATATAAAATAGTTCCTTGCCCATTATTAAATTAGGTACATCATATTGGTTGAATTCACATAGTAAGCACTCAGTGAATACTTGACTTGCAATAGCATTTGGTCAATAAAGCAAACTCTGCATGTCTTACAACCTTTGAGAACATTTGGTCCCATTTCAATTCAGAAAGGGAAAAATAACAGTTTTGAGTTTGCACTTAAATTCTGGTATTCAAAAGCTATAAGAAATGGTTAAAGCAAGAGCTTTGGATTCACCTGTGTCTGTTTTGGAAAATTCAGACCTCCTTTCTTACTTCCTGTGAATTGTTAGGCAAGTTTCTTAAACCTCTCTGAGTTCTCCTCAGTTATAAAATGGAATAATAATTTTAGCTTGGCCACAGAGTACTGTAGGACTAATAAAATTCTTTTCCTTGTTGGTTTGTTTTTTGTTTTTATTTTTGAGATATGGCTCACTATATAGTCCAAGCTGGCCTTGAACTCCCAAAGTAGCCCAGGATGGCCTCAAATTAACAATCCTCCTGCCTCAGCATCCCAAGTGGTGGGATTACAGGTGTGTGCCACCATGCCCGGCTAGATTCTTAAATAAAATTTTTACATTGTCTGTACACTAGCCATGAACAATTCAAAAATGAAATTAAGAAAGCAATTCCATTTATAATAGCCAAGTGGTGTGTTCTGTGAATGTTAATAATATTGTCAGTACCATTATTGTTGACTTTTATGTGAAAAAAAAGTTTCTAGATACATATATGTTTCTTCTCATTAAGTAACTCTGACCTATCCAATGTCTGGTATAGATAATTTCTGCACTAATGTGTTTTAAATCAGAAGTATTTAAAAGAAACACCGGTTTTCTTTTAAGTCATGGAGCTTTTTAAATTGATACTCATATTGTGAAGGGTTGAAAATCTGATTATAAAGGCAAACAATAGAGTACATGTCCAACATTAAAGATAAATATAAATATACAGATATCTTTTTCTATATCTGTCTATAAATGTAGATATCCCCTTTCTTTAAAATAAACATGATTTTTTAAAATATCAGATTGTGAGCTGAAGTCATGGTTAAAGTCATGTCTCAGTTTTCCATCTGTTATGGTCTAACATACAGGTCCAAGTGAGATCCAGAACTGCAGATGGACAATAAATGTCTTTGCTCTTGTAGAGAGTTCTTCACAGTTGTATTGTAATTAAATGAATAGTCTATTCATATAAAAATGAAGGTAGAGTTAAACTATGAAAACCAATCAGTGTAATAAACCGATTAGTAGCTCATGGACAAAAAAACCACATGATCATTTCAATAGGCCAGGAAAACCATTTGTCAAAATCCAACAACCTTTCTTGAAAAAATATCAATAAAATAAGAATAGAAGGGGACTTCCACAAACCAATAAGGTGTATTTAGGCAAAGCCTACAGTTAACATTATGCATAATTGTTAAAAAAAAAAAAAAAGTTAAAATCTTCCACCTAAGCCCAAGACCTGGACGGAGATTCTCACCCTTGCCATTCTAGTAGTCATCGTACCAAAGTTTTTGTCCAGAGCAGTTACACAAGAAAAGAAATAAAAGTCACTCAGATTGGAAAAGAAGTGAAACTGTCTCTGTAATTAGATAACATAATCTCCTATGTAGAAAATATGAAGGAATTCTAAAACATTATTAGAACTGATATGAGTTCACCAAAGTGGTAGGATACAAGATCAGTTGTGTTTCTATACACTAGCCATGAATAGACCAAAAACGAAATTAGGAAAACAACTCCATTTATAATAGCATGAAAAAGATTCAAATTCTTAGGAATAAGTAATAAAAGAAATGCAAGACTTGTATATTGAATACTGCAAAATATTTTTGTAAGAAATTTTGAAACACCCAAATAAATGAAAAGACAGAGTTTATTCATGGATTGCAAGACTTAATATTGGTAAGAGGGCAATACTCCCTCCAAAATGAGTTACAGTTTCAGTGCAGTCCCTCTCAAAATTCTATCTACTTTTTGCAAAAATTAACAAGCCTACCCTAAAATTCCTATGAAATTGCAAATGACCCAGAATAGCCAGAACAATTTTTAAATACCTTTCTGATTTCAAAACTTACTGCAAAGCTACAGTAATCAAAACATTGTGATGTTGGCCTGAAGACAAAAATGTAGATCGATGGAGTTGAAAGAAGAGCCCAGAAATAAATCCTCACATATATTGTCAAATAATTTTCAACAATGGAGAAAGAACAGTCTTTAATAAATGTGCTGGGAAAGATGGATATCCACATATAAAAGAATGAAGTAGAACCCTTACCTTATATCCTATATAAAATTTAACTCGAAACAAGCCAAAAAATCCAAACATAGGACTTAAAACAATAAAATTTTTAGCAGAAAATATAGGGGGAAATCTTTATAACATTGGATTTGGTGGTGATTTCTTGGATGGGATGTCAAAGACACAAGCAACGAAAGAAAAAATAAATTGGATTATATCAAAATTAAAAGCAGTTTTGCATCAAAAGGACACTATCAGCCAAGTAAGAAGGCAACAACAGAAGGGGAGAAAAGTATTTGCAAATCATATGTAATAAAAAAAAACCAGTACTCAGAAAATACAGAGTAGTAAAACTCAACAACAAAATCCAAACAATTCAAAAACGGACAAAGGACTTGAATAGACATTTGTCTAAAGAAGATATACAAATGGCCACTAAATATGAAAAAGTGCTCAACATCATTAGTCATTAAGGAAGTGTAAATTAAAACCAGAATAAATGACCACTTCATAGTCACTAGGATGTAAAATCAAAGGAAAAATAAATGTTGACAAGGATGTGGAGAAATTAGAGACCTGTAGGTACATTGCTGGAGAAATGTAAAGTGCTGCAGTCACTCTGGGAAACAATTTAAGCCTCCTCGAAATGCTAACTATAGAGTTAACAGTGTGATCCAACAGTCCACTACAAGGTGTGTCTCCAAGAGAAATGAAAACATGTAAACACAAAAATTTTTATACAAATGTTCATTACATTATTCATACTAGCCAAAAACTGTAAACAACCCAGATGTCCATCATCTGATGAATAAACAAAATGCAATATAAACATACAACACAGTATTTTTCACTCATAAAAAGAAATGAAGTTCTGATTGATTAAACCTCTAAAATATTAGGCTAAGTGAAAGAAGCCAGACACAAAAGGCCACATAATCTATGATTCCACTGTATGAAATATCCAGAATAGGCCAAGCCATGGAAAATAGGTGAGTAGTTTTCGGGACTTGAGGTGAGGGGAACGATGGGGAGTAGAGAGAATGTTAATGTGTACACGGTTACACATTTTTTGGAGGGGTGATGACTATGTGCTAAAATAGACTACAATGATAGCTACACAACTTCATGAATATACAAAGAGCTACTGAATTGTACAATTTAAAAATAAATGTGAATTATATCTCAGTTTTTTAAAGTAGACATGAATCATTCAGCAATATTTAGCATTAAAGTATTTAACTTTGTGACTCCTCGGACCTCTTGGGTTTGCTGATAATGCCAAGCTAGAGACATGTGAATACTGTTTTTTTTTTTTTTCCTCACAACACTTCTGACACCAGGGCTGGGAATTTAGCTCAGTGATTAGAGTGCTTGCCTTGCAAGCACAAGGCCCTGAGTTCGATCCCCAGCACCACAAAAAAAAAAAAAAAATTAACACTTCTGACACCAAATATGTAGAAGTTTTCCACACCAACAACCAGTTGTCCAACTTTCCAACACCAGTGTCCTATAATTTAAATTTGCTGCTTTCTACCTCGAGTTAAGGTCAGACCCAGCAGGAAAGAGCTCAGTGTCAGAAGATTAGCACTACTCAGACCCTACTCAAAATCCTGAGCATGTGAGATTTCTGACAAAGTGGGCTACACATTGAGGGTTCCTGTGACACTTTCCTCAGATTCAGTAATGTGATATAATGGCTCATGTAACTCAGGGAAACATTAATCAGTTTATTATAAAGGATGCAAATGAACAGCTAGATGAAGAGGTTCATCGGATGCAGTATAGCAGGAGGCACAGCTTCCACGCCCTCCCTGGGTCTACCACACTCCGAGCACCTCCACGTGTTCGTCACCCCAGAAGTTCTGTGAGCCCCGTGGTTCGGGGATTTATTTACACAGCCATTTTCACATAAGCATACCAAATTTTGACTCAGTCTCCAGCCCCTCTTCTCTCCCCAGAGGATGGAGGGTGGGACTGAAAGTTCCAAGCTTTTAATCATGGCTTGGCCTTTCTGGTGACCAGCCTTCAACTCGAAGTTATCCAAGAGCCCACCAGCAGTTACCTCATTAGAATAAAACACTCCTCCTACCGAGAAATTCAAGAAATTGAGGAACTTTGTATCATGAACAGGGGTCAAAGACCAAATGTTAGAACAAAAGACACTCCTAGCATTTGTATTACTCAGGAGATTACATGTATATGTATATGTATATGTATATGTATATGTATATGTATGTGTGTATATTATATTTTTCATTGTGTTAAACATATCAGAAGTGCATGGAAGAACTAAAGAGTTAAGAACAGCATTATTTTGGCTTTTTTATTGAGAGGAGGCTTTTTTAAAATCTGGCATTTCAGGATTTAGCTCAGTGGTAAAAGCACTTTCCTAGCAAGCGCAAGGCCCTGAGTTCAATCCCCAGAACTCCCCCCAAAAAAGAAAAAAATTGAGAAATGTGTTGCTACAATGTGTGGCAAGATGGTATATGGACATTTCTTTTTATGTGAATAAATAAGGTATCACTTGGAACCTTTTTAAAAATGTATTATGGTGGGCACCACACCAGAAGATGCAAATTGCAGGTTATAAAAATAAAGCAAAATTTTCCATAGCCTGAAATGGTTTGATATATGACTAAGTCTCCCTATCTAGCTTCTAAAATGAAAGGCCCCCAAAATTCCTTTGCCTTTTTAAAATGACAAATTAGCAATGATGATAAAATGACTATCAAGAGATGAATATGTGATAGGCATTTACATGCATTTTCCCATCTTACTGTCCCCATCGTCTCTGTGGTAGAGCTGTCTAGAACATGCCCATGATCTTGCAGCAGGGCACTGACTGAGCTGGGCGTGGCCCCAAGTCTGTGAGGCTGCCAAGACCTCACTCACAGCCCCTGGGTGTTGCTTTCCATTTCACTGTTTCCTTCTCTGAGGAGCATCCCCTCCTGGGGGGGCTTGCAGCACCTGATATTCTAGCCACATGAAGGGAGCAGACAGTGGGGTGGAAAGGGAGTGCTCTGGGCCGGGAGTCAGGGGCCATGAGTTTTGGAGCAACTGCTACAGATCTGTGGCCTGGGGCAGGAAGTATGGCCTCGGGGGCATAATTTTATGATCTGGAATGTATAGAAAGCTTGTCCTAATTATCCTTCTATTTCTTCAGTATTGCACCTGAGTCCTGCCTCATTCACCTGACACTGACAAATGTTTGGTTGTCAGTTTATGCAGAGACCAAAGGGAAGAAAATTCCAAGTCGTGTAGCTGGTGATCTCAGGGTAAGCGTAGGCTTTGGCAGGCAGACTGTGTGGCACTGGTTCCTTTGCCAATCTCAGGCTGATGTTGAGCAAGTCCCGAGCCTGCGTCCCCAGCTGCTAATGGGAGTACTAGCAAGGGGAGCTGTGCTGTCTGTCTAGTGGTCATGAGGACCGAGTGAGTTCTGGAGACAGCTTAGTGCAATTCTTATTATATAGTAAATACTGGGGTAGCTACTATACATTATACAATAATAATATTATTTATTTATGATTATTATTGCTTGTTATGATTATAAAATAGAGAAGCAGAATCCATTAGCTTGATCATGTGGGACCCCGGAGCTGCAGTGGCCCAGGTGGGTTCAATTCTAGAACTACCAATATGGATAAGGTCCGCCATCCCTCAGGAATGTCTGCTGAGTGAGGGGACATGAGATTGTCACCAGTAATATTTTCATGTCCTGCCCACTCCCACCCCATCCCAGTTGCCTTTGAATCAGAAATGTCATTCATTATAAGACACAGTGTCAATACAGGACATTACTATAACTTATCGTATGAGGTTTGGCTCAGTTGGGTTTTTGCTCTTTACCCAGTGTAAACAGAAACAGATAAATGATCAGCGAGAGGCAGTGATAAGACAGTGGATTGTAAAGAAAAGATAAGAAAATTCTGCATCCTAGAAATTCCTTAATGTGAGTAGGGTGTTTTTCCCTCTCTCAATGTTACTGTGTAAACATAAAAATATATTTAAAAGTTTATTTATCACAGTGTTATGTATAATGCTAAAAATTATGAATACAACATGGAGTACTAAAGAATCATTAGAAATCAAATGCAATAAGACCAGCATTAGAGTTGACGAAATGGGTCCTATGGATTTTGTGGTTTTTTTGTTGTTGTTAGAAAAATTATGTTCTCTGATCCTAGTTTTATAAGTGATATGTGTAGTTATAGGAAAAACGTGAAATGCTACAACAAAAATATTTTCAGAGATTATCTGTGTGTGGGATTATTATTTTTGATTACTATAATTTTTATGTTTTATATTTCTACATTTTTACAATGAGCACATATTTCTTCGGAAATCAGGGAACAAAAGTTGTGTTTCAATAATGAGAATTCTATTAGTTTTTATCTTTTTCTTTTTGCTCTGAGACTCTTTAGTCCAGTAGAGAGTTTCATCTGAATGTGTCTTAACTCTCAGTCTAAACATATTGACTTTTTAATTCTTTTTTAAGTACTGACTTAGAAATAATATGCCTCATTTATTTTGTGACCTCATCTTTTTCCTTGTGAGGTTGAGGACTAGTCAGACACAGGTGCTGCAAGATTGATTTTTGTTGCTTCAACAACCAATAGTAGATAATGAGAAAAGATCACCAAATTAAAAATTTGCTAAGCCTATAACTACCCTGTTGAAAGCAATTTTCAGCTCGGTCTGAGATATAGTGTTTTTAAACTTATCTCTGAGTCTTTTATAAAAAGAAATCAATGCTTTTCTACCTGTGTATTATTTTATATAATTGGAAGTACACTATTAAATGTGCAATGGAGAATCTAGTGCTTAACTTTTTGGAAAATGACTGTGTACAAAATTCACTCAGAACTAATCCATTTTCAAAGAAAAATGGATAGAGCTGATGCAAGTAGTTTGTGTCTATTTTCTTGCCTAATTATAGCTTGAAGTACTTCTCAAAACTGATATTTCCAATATTTATTGGAAAAATACATGGACAGCCCAAAAACGGAACAAGTTTTTTTCATGAGAAGATTGAGGCTCTGTTCTGTGGGTGAAATTTTCAGATACGATTTTTATCCATTTTTAAAATACTGTCATATGTGCATTACAAGAAAAAGTAAAACAGCTGTATAATTTATAAACACTACTATTAGTTTGGTGCATACTGGACAGATATGTAAATTTAGACCTACATTTATAAAATGATTTCCCCCCAATAGGTTCATATTCCACTGTTCTCAATTTGCACGTTTTAACTAAACTTATTGTGAAAAAATTTCTATTTTGTATAGATAAATTTACTTCACTTTGTCTATATTTTTGCAAAAATTTCAGTTGGATAAAATCCTAGAAGTAAAATTGCTAAGAAAAGGGTGTACGTGCTTGCAGTTCTGTTTTACACCAAGAAAGCTGCGCTCAGTTTGTTTCCATCCACACAGAGGGAGGGAACAGCGCCATTCCAGAAGCAGAGCCATGTGGCAGGTCCTCTCGGGTTTTTTTTTTTTTTTTTTTTTTTTTTGTGGTGCCAGGGATTGAACTCAGGCACTTGTGCTTACAAGGCAAGCACTCTAATCACTGAGCTAAATCCCCAGCCCCCGGTTAAATCCCCAGCCCCCTCCTCTCGGGTTTTAATAGGATGGCATTTAAATTCATGATCAGACGTTTGCTTCGATAGCTTGGGGAGAAGGTGCCTTGTAAATTCAGATTCATGTAAGCTATAAATCATGCTGCCTAATTCTCCAACCTCAATCCCTACCCAGAAAAGGTGTCTGTGTGTGTGTGTGTGTGTGTGTGTGTGTGTGTGTGTGTGTGTGTGTGAAACAAGCTCAGTGGGAAGTTGGGGGACTGTGTCTCTGCAGAAGATCCCTCAAAAGACTAAGTGTAAAAGAGGGCAGATTCTTAAAAGCAGAATGAGATTTAAATTTCAGCTCCATCTGTTAGTAGCAAGGTGTCTTTAGGCAATATACTCAACATTTCTGAACTCTGTCTCATCATGTAAAGAACAGGGATAAACCAAGCATTATGGCTCATGTAATCCCAGCACTATGGGGGGCTGATACAGGAGGATCACAAGTTCAAGCCCAGCCAGGGCAACTTAGTGAGAGTCTGTCTCACAATAAAGAATAAAAGAGGACTGTGGATGTAACTCTGTGCAGAGATTCCAGTACCACTGTAGGGTGGGTTCCTTGTGAATATTAAATGTGTTGCTTAATGTAAAGAATTAATGAATGGTGAAGAGTAAGAGCTAGGTAAGTAGCTATTGTTAAGATGCTAGAGAAGTGTCAGGATGACCAAGTGAAGAGCATCCTGGAGGGTTAATTTGTGAACAATTTTTCATCAAAATTTGTGGAAATTCCTACTGTTTTAGTTGCAGTATACTATGCAATGTTACACCTTCCCCACTCACATTCTGAAGCCCTTTTCTGGCCTTCACCATAGCACTGTTATAACTTTCCAGTGTGCATCATTTCTCATTTGTTATGTTTATCATTTATCTGTATGCTCTCGTAGGATGCCTTATGTGAATGGGTTCTTGTTCACTAAATTCCAAATCAGTGTAATTTGAAACAAAGCCTGACACATAGTAGGCACTCAATAAATGAGTGAATGAATTTGTAGCATTTAGTATTTCATAAGCCCATTGAGATGTGCTGGCAGCTCCTAAGGCTGGACCCTGGGTACTGAGCATGCCCAAGATAGCTCATCCTCAGCTTAGGGTAACATCGAGTACTAGGCCAGGAGCCAGAATCTTCAGGTTCTCTCTCAGCTTTTGCCAGTTCGAGAGCTGACCACTCACAAGCTGGATTCATGAGCAGGTCATGTAACAGTTTAACTCAAGCTTTATAAAAAATAAGAGTACCAGTGCCTACCTGGGATAGGAACAATGACTCCCTCACTTTATGCAGAGATTATATGCGATTACTTTGTAAAGTCTAGAGCTTCATATGAGTCATAGCAAGAAAAACCAAGTGCTGTAACTTTTGGTGGGGACCAAAAAAACAAGAAATAAATGGGAAGTGACAGTGGCAAGTTTTGCTGGACTCTAGCCCAAGCTGAAGGCTCTTGGGTGGGACGAGGCTCTGAACAAGCTTGTGCTCTTGCTCTTGCTCGCTCTCTCTCTCTCTCTCTCTCCCCCTCTCCCTCCTCCCCCCTTCCCTCTTTCTTCTTCTTCTTCCTCTTCCTCTTGTTCTTCTCCTTCCTTCCTTCCTTCCTTCCTTCCTTCCTTCCTTCCTTCCTTCCTTCCTTCCTTTTCAGTGCTGGGGATCAACCCAGAGCTTCATGCATGCTGGGCAAGCAATTTACCTCTGAGCCACATCTCCAGCCCACACCTTTGTTTCTTAAGGGCTAACTCTGAAAGGTGGACGATTCCCCAAGAGCACTAAGTGAACAGTTACTAAAAAAAAATCCTCATGGAGTTGAGAAACTTGTACTCAGCTCTACCTGGTATTTCTGGGTTGTGCAGTTGGCGGAGAGTCTCTGGGAATGGCAGTTTCTCAACAAGGTCGGGAACTGGTTTTCACCAGAGAGGAAGGAAGGCAGAGGGGTCTGTGGGGATGCTGGACTTAGAGAAGCAACCTTCAGAAGAAGACTTGGCCTAGGCTTCCTATCCTTCAAGATGAGGTACTACCTAGATCCAACCCAAGACCTAAAATCCGGGATGCATAGATCTGCCTTTGTTCCTTTATGAGCCACACCTGTTCACTAGTGCTTTCTGGAAATGACACCTTCTAGAGTCATGCCCCACTCTCTTAATATGGGACTCAGCATGGGGAATAACTTACAGTTTCCTAAATAAGCCATAGTTTCTCTCCCCCTTCGATTTTAGGATTCTTACAACATGGAAGACTAAACCTCTTGAACCACCAACTTTATAAATTCTGTAGGCCCTATTTGTCCCCCTGGAGATCGTGAAGAGTGTTGGGAAAACTTTTCAAGACACTGTGCTTCCTATGTAAATGATACAGAGACAACAAGGCAGAAAAGGACACTATGTGATATTCTCTTGTGGGAAATGTTAAAGGCTTGAGAAGTCCTGGAGTTAAAGATCGGCTTAGCTTTGTTTAACCGGTTATTAACTAAGGGAACCACACTTTGCATAAATTCAAGGTAACACACTCTGGCAAATACTAATTTAAAGCATGGGGGCATTCTCAGGAATTCACAGAAAGGAAAGGCCACATTTCTCTGTGTATGGTATTGTGTAGTTGTAAAGTTGAGGTTGAAGTGATGATTCCAGGCTGACCGACAAAGAGAACTGTTTACTCTCGGGGTAAAATCCTTGCTGTTGGAATCCAAACAGGTTATTTACCAGGTTGCTCTGAGTGAAGAAGCGCAGGAATCAACACTAAAATCTCTTGGGATACATCTATAAATGGGAATGTCAGTGCAGGTGACTAGGAACAGGAGCTCTGGAGTGAAAGAGGTCTTGCTCAGATACCAGCTGCCTGGTGTACTACAGATGTGACTGTATGTGACCCATCGTTTTCCTTTTTTTTTTTGAGACTTGCTATGTAGTTCAGGCTGGCTTGAAACTCACTGTGTAGTCCAGGCTGGCCTCGAACTCGTAGCAATCCTCCTTCCTCAACCTCCAGGTTGCTGGGATCGGTTTCCTCCAGGTTGCCTGGCCATAGTTTTCTTATGAATAAAGTATCTGTAATGATACTGTCTCCTCAGTCAATCCATAGAAAGTGCTTTAGTATGAGAAGCTTATATTTGACTGAGAGCTGGAATTTGAAATTACTTTGCCTCGTGATACCTTTGTCAAGGCTGAGGCAGTATACAGCCATAGGCTGAAGATACAGCCATATTCTGCAGTTGAGTAACTATGAACAGAACATGAGGTTGGCAGCACTGCCAATAAGTGAGTAGATCACTTTATTTACCAGAAATTCCCTACAAAGTCTTTCACAAAGAAACCAGTGTTCAGTGGACTCTGTGAACTTTTCTGCACAGATGCGGGGGAAGCATCAGGGGTCACACAGCTCCTAGGTCAGTGATAGTGAATCTTTTAGGACTTTCAGTGATACAAACAGCTCGCCATGGCACTCATGCCACACCGTCCTAGGGCCTTAATCCATTGTCATGTGGCTAGTGCTCCAGAAAGGGAGGTTGGGACGGGAGCCATGTGGCAGGTGGCGGGGAAGGAGATGAGAAGACCTCAGTGAGGGTGAAACAGAGGGCAAAATACAACAGTTGCTGATAATGTGGAACTTGGGGAACAGAAAATTATGTCCTAAGAAATATTGGGGATATTTCTTTATGGTGCATGGTGTAAAATGCCCGAGAAACCTTGCTTTAAGGAAATCTACACTAAAGGACTACATATGTTTCAAGCTTTGATTTGAGTTCTCTTTGAATGTGATGTCAGGCTTATGCTGAGACACATGGGGTCACTGGGTTTATTAGGGTTACACTGACCAGACTTCTCTTTCATATTTTTATTAAGTTTTAGAAAAGATATCTTTGATTGCTGTTTATTCCCAGTCACTAGATTTGTCACTTTTTGTAAAAACATGTGAGTCATTGCTCTTTCCAATATATCGTCTTACCTTAACATTACTTACATATTTTATTATATTATCTCTTCTCAGCTATTAGATAAGTAGCTATTTCTTAGGATTTGGGAGTTGTTTTTATTTCTTACAGAGTGCTGTATTTTGAAATCATGTCTTAGAGTCAGTAACATCTGAAAAGAGCTCTATATGTGGCTAATTCTGCTGTATATAAGTTATCAGTGTCCTGAAATTGCAGTCGGCTCCTGTCATGAGGCCATATTCTGACTCAGTTTTCAGGAAATCTTGTTACTTTCTACATTATTCAGAAAGTTGGAAAGTGAGACCATGTTGGTTAGATTTGGGAATCCGCCTTATTTTTTTTACTTATTATTGAACTGCCTTATTATTTTAACTTCCTCGAATATGATTCTAGAGAGAACCAAATGTAATTTAGGAGTCCCCCCTTTTTGCCTTAGTAGTTTTTTGGTAGTTTGGTCTAAGAGATGGGTAAAATGCTTTGGATCAATTTCTCCATCACCTGCTTGCCTTTCATAGTCAAAGAGAAGTGATCATTTGGATACTATGGATTTTGTAGGGAAGACAAAAGAGAAAATTTTTCTTGGACTATGTTTAAAACAAGTCTGAATTTACATTAGTGGAGAGCGATGTGGCTCAAACTTTAAAGCTTTCTCTTCACAATTCTTTTTTGCTTGGAATGAAAACATTCCTCAAAAAAGGAGCAGCTCACTTAATTAAATAGCAAATACCATGAAGAACATTTCCTTTGAGAGGCTTCAAAGGCAGTTGAGCTGTTTCCATGAGGATGAGTTGAGGGGAGTGTATTAGAGCCCAGACCATTCACAGAGATGCCGTGTCAAATGGTGGTTGCTGTGACTTTGAGCCTGGGGCAAAAGAGAGGACACGTTCAGGAGCGGTGACTTCAGAGCTCAGTAAGTTGGAGACCAGGCCATTTGGAGTGATAGTTACAAATATTTCTGCAGTGGAGATACAGAACACTGAGGTCTGAGTGTTGAGCAAGGCCTTCTGCAAACTTTCTGTTGCCCAGTGTCCAGGCTGATGACATGCAGGTGGAAGACAGGTTTTATCTTACCAAGGGGCCACAAGGGACATTGTAAGCAAAGCAGGGGTGTGAGAAAGGTTGTGGGCAAATAGCACATGGTGCCATGCAGCAGCAGTGTGAGGAACACGAAGGAGACCCCAAAAGAGTCTGCAGCAAAGGAAAGATGTGCACTGGATAGAGATAGGATAGCCTGGACCCCAGGGCAGCGTGTCCTGAAGAGAGTCCAAGGGTAGTAGTCACATAGAGTGATGGCGTAGGTAGTGTAAAAGTGGGGCTCAGGGGAACACTGGGTTAAGCTTATGTAAATGGGTCCTTTACTCTTCAGAGACTCTTCAGAGCCTGTAGCCGTGTACCAGCATGGCTTGTGCATCTCCAGAAGGAGAATGTGTGATATGCATCTGTGGCGTTTCACCAGCCTTTAGAAGACCGCAAAACTGGTTTTTCTTCCAAATACCAGTCTTCTGAAGATCATACTTTGAGAAAGTCTATTCCAGGACTTACCATAGATTTTTCAAAGCTTGTCAAATGAATGCATGGATGGGCGGATGGTTAAGTAGATGAATGAGTGAATGAACGAATAAGTGATGGCAGATGGAGGGAGGGGTGTCAAAAGAAAGAGAAAACATGCATTTTAATTAAGGGGATCATTTTGAGCCTGGGAATCCCTACCTTTGGTACTTCTCTCTAATGCACCCACCACCTTCTCTCCTGCATCCTTCTGCCACCAGCTGTAGACCAGTGAGTAAGATTTATTTTTTTTTAGATACGTCTTATTACCTATTCTTCCTTACTTTTGTAGGCAGTTCTGTTCTTACAAACTTCCAAATGGGCCTCAGTGAAATCAAAGTTGTTGAATGGTACGGAGTTGATGATACCATGAAGTTTTGAAATCTGTACAGAGAATCCCTGCATCTTCAGGTCCCCAGAGTGTTTATGTGAAATATGTTTATGGCCTTCTTTTCTCTTCCACTTCACTTGGCTGTGCCTGCAGCCATGCTTATTTCTTTTCACTCTGATAAGGATAAGGAAGCAAATGGTGCTCTACAAAGTGTCACAGTAAGCTGGTTGGAGAATGATGTGCTACATTAATGCAACTTCTGAAATTGGAAAGCTAAGCTCTGCCCCCCACCACCTCACAGGCGAGGAGAAGAGGGAAGGCAGACAGACAGACAGACAGATAGATAATCAGAAGGGTCTTTGTAACCAACAAGATAGTATAGAACTATTCACCAAGCAAAGGATTTGACTAAGAAACCTACAAGGCTTTGAATGGCTCTCCAGTGTCTGCTGTCGGGGATCCCAACCTTGGTGTAACCATGACTTTCATTGCTTTCTTTCAGAACGCCAACCAGGTACCTCTATGGCCAACTCTAATGCCCTCCCTTCAAGTTCAGCTGGGATCAGCAAGGAACTGATCGATCTGCAGCCCCTCATCCAGTTCCCAGAGGAAGTTGCTAGCATCTTGACAGAGCAGGAGCAGAATATTTACCGAAGGGTCCTGCCAGTTGACTACCTTTGCTTCTTAACCCGGGACTTGGGCACCCCAGAGTGCCAGAACTCCCTGCCCTGCCTCAAAGCGTCCATCTCAGCATCAGTTCTTACCTCTCACAGTGGAGAGCACAATGCCCTTGAAGACCTTGTGATGAGATTCAATGAGGTAAGGAGCCACTCTTCAGTGTTTTTGTATTTGAAGTGCCACTCGTGATTTTTAATCAGATGTTTGTCTTAAGTTTGTCTGTCACTGCTGTCTCATCTTCCTCTGTGTCTTGCTACTTCCGTCATGGTGGTTTTTCTTTCCAGGCAGCAAACTCGACTTTTCATTGAACCCACCTGCCCTTGAGGCCGGTTGGCCTTATCTCCCTTCCCTACCATTGCCGAGTACAGCCATCCTTCTCCCTTCTAATAACCAGACCTTTGACCCTTAATCTCTCCTCTGCCTATTCTCACTGGCATCTTTAAGACTAGATCTCAATTTAGAGTTTTGGAAACAGGATCCCTAGCTACATCTGTCTAGCCCACTCCCTGACCCATTACCAAGACTCCTCAGCAGAGAGTTAACACCCAGCACACCTGGGGTTCCACACGTGGAGGACCGTGGGTTACCCCCATCCTCTCTGCATCCTGTGAATGTCTTCAGCCCAAGAAGGTCACTTAAAAGCCTCTGAGACCCAGCCAGAAGCCAGTTCTGAAGATGACGGGTGTGGCTGGAGTCAGGAAGCACTTTAGGGATGGAGCATCTTACAGGGCCTTGGGGTTGTACCTGCTAAAACCACGGGTTCCGTTCCCACCAAGAGCTGAGTAAGACAGAATCTGTGGGAGTCTGTGTGACAGCTTACAAACTACGCTGACCCAAAGTTGCTTTTTTCAAAATGGTATTCTTGCTTTTCCTTACTGATAAAAACAGACTGGAAAATGAAAGTTCCCGTAAACTAAGTGATTTTATTAGTGGATTTTACTCTATTTTGTGAATTATTTTAAACTTCTAGATCTACTCATGCTCACATCTTTAGGACCCTATTCTTGTCTCTTTTTTAAAAAAATTTGACCTAAACTTAAAAGTGAATTGCCAGAACTTTTAAAATCTAATTTTAAATTAAACTTGGATTTCTTCCACTCACTGCTGTAACCTTGGGAATCAAAGATGAATCGGTGATATCACTAATTCAGAGCCAGTGGTGATGTGACCCACAGCTGGGTTGAGGCTTGCTTTGGACTCTCTCTGAAAATAGTTTAGCTAAGCAACTTCAGAACATAAACAAGATTTCTGGGAAAACACTTAAACTACTTAAGAGAACAGTCTGTTTTCAAGTATTCTTAAGCATGTATTTTCATACAAATTGTGGGTATGCTGATTAAAAATCATTCTTAAATAGTCATCACAAGTAGATCCCAAATAAACTCAACTAGACAAACCTAGGATAGCTAAATCCTAGTTGCTTTGTATACCTTAAACTAGAAAAGCTACATTACGCTAGAAAAGATTTATTCCAGTCTGATTTTCCACTATTTCGAATGGCCTTGCCTCCGAATCAGCATGGCTTTCTAGCCTAAAAAGAAAGGGCAGGAAGGAGCTTGTATCCAAACAGTAGGTACAATACACCAGACAGTTTCACATTTTTCATTCATTTATACTATGGCCATTGGCATTGTGATGTCTTGCAGATGAAGAAAGTGACGCTTACACAACAAAATACATAATGACAGCATTAGATTCTGACCCACAGAGTAAGATAAATATTCCTGAGTCCATACCAACATGAATAAATATTAGTCATTCAGTGTGTGCAGTGGCAGGAGGTATGGCTCTTAGTTTTAGGAGAATTCCAATTAACAAATGTAGGAGGAGTGAGGAAAAGAAAATAACCATTAGGTTTTCTACAGTAGTAATTTTTATAGGCAAAAAACACTGATGAGTTCTAAAATGACTGGTTAAAATAAATACGATGTCTCAAAGCATCTCTGCAGAAGATATTTATTAATTACAAAGGGAAACACAGGACAGTGGCGGAAAACCAGTAGTAGGCACTATACTATCTCAGCCAAGAGATTGAGGTTAACAAGACCCGTAATGAGAATGTCAGTGTGGATCTCCTGAGAAGGGTGTGATGTCATCTCTATGGCATTCTTGTCTCAAATGGAAACTTGAATCTAATTATGAATATCAAATGTCAGGCAACCCCACAGTCAGAGACATTCTACTCCAAGCGTCAAGGTCGTGGAAGGTAAGAAAAAAATGAACTGTCAAGACTAGAGGAGATAAGGAGATGTGACTGCTAAATGCAACTTGGGATCCTATTGAATACTGAATATTGGAGGAAAAAAAGACTTTAATGGAAAAATTGGTGAAACCCTAAAAAGGCTTGCAATTTAGTATTACTGTATGGATGTTAGTTTTCTGGTTTTCATACTTATTGCTATGATTAACATTAAGAGATGAGGAATATACTGTGCTGGAACGCTATGTACTGTTTTTGCAACTTTCCTGTAAATCTAAAATTACTTCAAAATAGAAAGTTTTAAAAGAAAGTGGTGAGCTCAGAGGTTGCATCATGTGTCCATGGCTGCACAGCAGCTGCATGCATATCAGAATGTAGATCCATCTGTCTTCAGAGTCTACTTCTTCTCGCCCACCTGCGTCTCTGCTTGTTAAATTATCAAGTTCAAGTTTGTAATAAAACCGGAATTGCTGATTTAGAACTTAATAAAGTTGGGTCTTGGGTCGCCTGTCTCTCATCCCTCATTCTGTCTACTTTTTCACTAAATCTCTTATGAATCTCTCTTTTTTCTATTCCTCTTTCTGTTTCTATTTTTATCTGTTTCTACTTTTATCTTTTTGTTTTCATTTTTATCCTATTACTTAGATTCCTACCATCCCTCCCTCTTCAGTCATTCATTCAAGACGTATTTATTGTGCACCTACTATACTCTTGCCATCTCTTTCTTTTCTTCTCATTGGTGTGGTCAAGCATATTTTTAAAAGTATGACCTTAGCAATATTTGATGGAACTTGACAACATCAGTCTGTGCTTTGGTTCTGTCAAAATTGGACACACTGAATAAATACACTTTCATTAAAGAGAAGGAAAACGTACATTCCTTAGAACACTGCAGGATCTTAAAGAGAAGAGAGAGAACCTCAGGCCCTCTGTAGCAGTGCTGGTCCCTGGGGGAGATGTGAGCGCAGACATTCATGCATCAGTCCTTGGCTCCCATCTATTCAGCACCTCTTGGAGTAGGGTGATGTGCCCTGAGGAAAGTAATTAACAATCTCTAGTGGCCAGCAGCCACCAGGCATGGACACAAATAATTACCAAAAAAGGCAGAAAGTACATGCAGTGAGAGTGGCGTGGGCTGAAGCATGGAGGTGCGCAGAGCTCCTTCTGCTCAGCGCTGGGCTTTGGGGCTGGGCCTTGAGCACTGAGAGGAACTGAAGGGGAAGGTCAAAGGGAAGGGGGCACAGTGCAACAGGAAGACACCAAACAGTTTCTGTCACGGCGAGACTCATGGCTTTGGGAAGTAGCTTGCTCCTGATTGTCAGGAAGATGAGATCATGAACTAGAAGTTTCCCACATTCTAACAAGTCTTTCACACGGTGACTTAACCATGGTGAGGGAAAAGGGACGAAAATTCCTGCTGCCTTTAGGGCCATGTTGCATAATGTT
Organism: Hystrix cristata; assembly: GCA_004026905.1. Classification (NCBI taxonomy): domain Eukaryota; kingdom Metazoa; phylum Chordata; class Mammalia; order Rodentia; family Hystricidae; genus Hystrix; species Hystrix cristata. The sequence continues at coordinate 64,190 of PVJO010000277.1, read as the reverse complement.
TGTTCTCAGGAAAGTATGGCTAAAATGTGGTTCAGAGTACAACCATGAAATAACTGGAAAGGTTTAGCTGACATGAGGCGGGTCTTGAGATAAATCACTGATAGTTCGCACTGTGTCTCCAAAGCTGTGTTTCTCCCCAGCCTTCTTCTCTTGCCCACAAGACCGCAGTGTGCACCGCAGAAACTTCCTAAGGGCGGTCTCCCTTTCTTCTGGAAAAATACCCCTAATCCCATGGGACAGGCCAGTCCTTACACAGGTAGGAGTCAAGATCCGCACTGCAAGTCGGCTTGCTCAGTTTGGGAGACAGGTCTTTCTGGACCCCTCTCTCTGGCCATTTCTTTATCTAACGCTCCCATGAGCCAGTATTCTCTCTTGCCTTTCTGGCTTCACTTCCTGCCCACCCACGAAGTCTTTTGCTTTGACAGTCTCAAATTATGTTTTTCTTTTTTCCCCTCCTTTTTCTTCTATCCAGCTTCTACCTCTAGCCCACATTCCTTTTGATCTTTTTTTTTTTTAACTTCTTCGATAATAAATTCCCAGCCATTTGTCTTTTCTAAAAAAGATAGGCATTTCTTTTCCCTCCCTCTTCTTTACCGAAGAGATAGCCTGCAGCTGGGAAGAGATGAGAGGCTGATAGAGCTTCAAGTCCTTCCTCACTTCCTTTGTTTCCTGTCCCGTTTTCATTAAGAAGCAACATGGGGAGCTGCAAAGGAGAGGAGAGGACTCCGGGGTCACTGTTCCCATCTCTAGTTCTTAAATCTCTTTAATAGATAGAGCCTTCGTCACATTGTGCACCCTGTGATGATCTTGGGGTTGGAACTCTTCCTTGTCTGCATCTGTGGCTGATTCTCAAGATCTGTCACCAAAGTGAGGTTTGGCTCCATAACCTGTCACTGCCCACAACACTGCCAGTCACTCTTCTGTGTGATTGTCGATATCTCTGGCTTGGGAGTCATTTTCAGCTTTAGGAGGCCACTAGCAGGTTCATTTTTTCTCTGTCTTGAGCGGGCAGCTTTTGTTCGTTGAGTGGTTCTTGGCAAGACCATTCGTCTGGGCTCCTCTTTCAAACCTGGAGCAAGGACAGGCCCTGCGCCTAGACTGAAGCCCATAGTAGCATGGAACCCTGGAAGCTTCTGCAGGGCTTCCACCTGGATCTGGGCTTTGGGTGTCTTTCCCCCACCCCGTGTCTGTGGTCAAGAGGGGCACTCGCCACGCTGCTCCCCTGAGCCAGACAGACTTGGGTCGCCCCAAAAACACTCAGCTGTTGCATGTTTCTTCCATCTGGTAGGTTTCACCAGGTGTCAGTTTACCCGTTCGAAGGCCACTCCATCTATGAAGAGTGCTGAAGTACAGCATAACTCCCTGGGAAAGCACAGTAAGGATAAATAATCTATCAGGCCAGAGAAAAGTCATTTGAGCTGGGTCCTCTCTGTCAGGACTGCATGTATACTTCCTAAGTGATGAGGATCACTTTTCGCCTTCTAGAAACCTGCCTGGTCGTAGCTAAGGAAAGGCCATGTCTAGACAGAAAGTAGAAAGCGCAGGATATGATAAGATCTGGGAAGGGGCAGCGTCTTCGTGGCCAAATATGTTCCTTTGGTTGAAATGCTTGGAAAAAAATACTGCTTTTGAATTGTATATTCAGCCATGTGAAGAAAAGTTTGCTATCCAAGCTTTTCCCCCTTTTATAAAAGGATTATAGTTTTATGCGCAGGGCTGCTGTGCAAAGTTTCCTCCTCAAATGCGAGTGCTCATGAGATGAAGCGCTGAAAAGCCTCTCAATGAAAGGAAAAGCGTAGGTTACTTTGGAAATGCTAGTTTCTCCCTGACAAATGCACCTCTCCCTTTTGAGAGCAATGTTGTAGTAGTTCCTCAGACCATTTTAGCTCACATGCACAGGTTAACGGACGTTCTACTCTGGACATTTCTGGACTACAAATATAGCCATGTTGGGCTCAGTGTGCTGCATCTGTAGTTCTAGCTACTCAGGAGGTTGAGGCAGGAGGATCACTTGGATCCAGAAATTGGAAGCTAGACAACACAGCGAGACCCCCATCTCAAAAAACAAAAAACAAAAAAACCCCTGAAACTACAGTAAGTAGTTACAGCACAAACGCTCAGCCATGCCCCAGAACATTCTAAGAGCAAGCTTATTGTGGGTGCTCCATCTCTACTGCGCTGACTGACAGCAAATCCTGGTTCATGGTTCTTGGCAATCAGCACCCCCGAGACCCTCCTCACTCACAGTAACACTCAGCAGATGACAAGTGAGAAATAAGAGAGTCAGGATAGCACTTCATCATTCAGAGTACAGCTCTGGAGTCAGGCTGCCTGGGTTCTAATCCACGTCTCAGCTGTCTAATGTGGAGCCAACTACCAAAACCCTCATCTTTGCGTGAGGGTAATAATAGTACCCAGCTCGGATGCTTTACATGAGTGTTGAGAGAACTGACACGTGAAAGGACAGACACAGTAATAACTGAATGTTAGTTACAAAAAAAAGAAACACAAACTGCATTTCAACAGATTCTGTCATAATTTTATTATGACGATCACCAAGCACTTAACAAGTGAGAAAATGGAGGCACAGAGAGGCTAAGTAAATGATCCGTAGACTCAGAGCTAGGATTTGAATCCAAGTGTTCTGGCTTCAGAGCCGATGTTCTTGGCTTGTCTCTTTGATGCTGTTGAATCAAAAGCTGAAGGAGCCTTTTCCTCCTGAGTGAGCCTTCCCCCGAGAGGTTTTTCAGCATTTCTCTGACTTCAAATGAAACCAGTTTCTCCACAACAGGATTCGGCACCTGAATCCTGAATTCTTCATTATTTCAAGTTTTATGTATGCTGTTGACTTCCTCTTTGACTTCAGCCCATTCGCTCTCTTTCTGATATTGAAAATACAACATCTCTGTGGACTGGGGAGACTGGTCCTTGAAATGGAGACCTATTGGCGGCCTCTCCTGTTTGTCTAAAGCAGATGTGTCCATCTGCAGCCACACATGGGCCAGCACAGCCAGTAATGCAGCCCCATAAAATCATAAACTTTTAGCATGACTATATGACTTTTAGTGGTATTTTTATGCTCAGCTGCACAGTGCTCGAGGCAGACTGCATAGGTGATGATGAAAGTGTTGCATAGCAGAGGGCGCAGCGCAGTGCTATCTCAGCCTCCTGCACCTGCCACGGTTGGATCTATTTATTTAATGTTACAACGAAAATATTTAAAACTAAAGGAAGTTTTGTTACTTACATACATCAACTGTATTATGTATTTTATATGTGGCCCAAAACAATTTCTCTTCACTACTGTGGGCCAGGAAAGCCAAAAGATTGAACATCTGTGGTCTAAGGTAAGCATCAGGTTTAATTAACACTTTCATCTGGAGACTGGTAGAAATAAAAATGAACCTGATGGAAAGTGGCGAATGGAGAAGAATTTTGACATATGTGAGTGTGGTTATTACTATCATTATTATTATTCTTATCAGAAATAGTAAACATGACTCAGAGAAACAGCGCAGCTGCTCCCCAGTTAGATCACTTGAATGAACCTGAACACGTGGGAAAGACCAGGTAAGCTTCAGCTGGAGGCTGAGACTCTGAGCCTCTCCACAGCGCTGCGTTAGCTGACCCTATTAGGATGTTTAGTTCAACTCTTTGAAAAACCACTCTCTCAGCCATCTTCACTCAGGTGCAAGAGCCAAGGAGGAATGTATTTATGCTTTGCCAAGGATCCGCATTTATCCAAAAGATTTAAACATTCATAAATCCAGCTGCCCTCTCAGTGCCTCCCTTTGGCTTTTTTCTCATACCAGCTTATGTCCTAAATGCCATTTTGTGCACGGTTAGAAGTGTAGCACAGAACAAGACAGGCAAAGCCTCTTCCTGGACAGAGTTTGTGTTCTAGTAATGTGTAAAAGGTATGTCTAATACGGTAGACTATTGCCTCCTCCTTCCCCTGTTCCCGTACCACCCAGTATCTCCAGTATCCTTCCCATTCACTCAGTGCAGCTTAACAGCTTCAGGGTCTACCCATGTGAAATGCAAAGAGCGGGAGCAGTCCTAGGAGTCAGCCTTTCTTTTTAAAGGTAGGATCTTGCTCTGTAGTCCAGGCTGAACTTAAACTCACTAGATTGACCCCACTGACCTCAAACTCATGATTCTCTTGCCTCAGCCTCCCAAGTGCTGAGATTACAGGTTTGCATCACTGCATCTCGCAGGAGTCATCCTTGATTTCCTCTTTCCCCAAGCCCTTGACATCTGAATCATCAGCAAGTTTCATTTGCTCTCCCTAGAAAATACATCCTGAGCTGCATTTCACCTTCCAATGCCCTGGAGCAGCCACCACTCTGTCCCCTCCCATGGTGCTTTCATGCTGGTGTGCCCTGTGACCCGTTCTCCACCCAGCAACCGAGAAAGTCCCCCTCCTTGCTGAAAGTCCCCCTAGTGGCTCAAGACCCTGCATAAGTTTGCTCCTGCCTCCTCTGCAACCCAGCTTCCTGCTGCCCACCTTCATTCTGTTCCTGGAACGTGCTGAGCTGATTTCCTTTCCGTGCCGCCTGTACTTGCTGTCCCTGCTGCCCAAGACCTTATTCCCCCGAACACACCGTAGCTGCTGTCTTCTCTTGATTTTATCTGTACTCAAAAAGAGAGAAACCACGGACTGGGGTTTTTCCCTGTCTTTGCGTAGTGCCAGCTATATGATTGATGCCCAATAAATAAGTATTTAATGAATGAATAATGCTAATTGATGTTATTAATTATTTATTGAAATAGGTGCTATTAGAAACACAAAGAAAAGTAAGATATGCTCCTCTGAGGAATTTACAAGTTAGTACAAGGCATATGAGACATAAAACAGCGAATAAATATACACATGAGGGTAAAAGAAATGCCAAGCACTAACAATTATGTGAGAGATTGTAGTTAGAGAAGAGCCATGGGCTGGTGGGAAGGGATGATTCTCATGTTAAGTCTGGGTATGAGCCCAGATTCCCTCACTTTTTCACTATGGGACCTTCAGCAAGTAAGTGATATAAACTGTTTCCAACTTTGTATTCCTCATCTGTAAAATGGTGTCAACTCCATGTGGTGACTGGGACATTAAATGTATACAAATCACCAAGCATATGATAGATTCTCAATAAATGGCGATAAGCTTGGTTTGTGCCAAATGAGAGACAAAGACTGTGCCTGCCATGAGAGTCGGAGAGGTCACACCGGCATATCCCCCTAGATGATGTCTAAAGGCTCCAGAGCTTTGGAGGGTGGGAAGGCTTTTCCCAGAAAAACTATGAACTTTAACATCAGTGAGGCTTGGGAGGTAAGATCATGTGTTCACATCATCCACCAAGTGTAGGAATACCTCCCTTACAGTTTCTTACCTAGATTTGGCTAAAAACTTTCAAAGACAGGCTTTACTCTGTTTCAAAAAGCCTATTATCATGAGGTTTAAAAATTCTTCCTTAAGCCAAACTGAAATCTATCGCCTTATATTCAATTCTGCTGAATTTTAATTCAGCAGCGTTCAAGCCTATGAAAGTAATTTTTAATATTTATTCACCTACGTCTTGAATTAGCTACCACTCCTGAAGTTTTTCATATTTGAGGTTGATAAGTATGTTTCATTTGTACTTATTCAAGTTGTTGGTAGGAATGTCAAACCAAATGGAAATTAATGGAAAGCCTTATGGTTTTGAAGCATTCATCCCCTCTTTGTGAAGAATAATTTAATCTAGATATGAATCTCCTTAATTCTACAATCGTACAACAAACATTTCTCAGTTTGTCACTAGATATACTTGAGACACTTGTGAAACACCTCCTTAAAACAAACAGTGAATATACAAGTGAAATTATCCTATCAAAAAGAGACAAAATTGGTTTGAGGATGTCTAAGTGTTCTTCCATACATTTATAGACAGTGATAATGCTGCTGATGAAGAAATTAACAGTAGAGCTGCAGCTGCTTCTGTGCCTTCTGCTGGCGCTGTGACACTTTATATTCTTAATCACATTTAGCTTTCACATAACCCTGATAGCTTTATTTTACAAATAAGGGAACTGACATACAGAAAGGCTGCATAATTCAAGTAATATTGTATAGCCAGAAAGTGCCTAAGTCAAGATGAAACTCAGGCTTGTGTTGACCCCGAAGCACAGACTCTTTGCTATGTTGTAATACAAACAATACTGCATCTAGTTGCAAAATAAATACTTATCATGGAGAAGTGGGGACCTGAAATGCTAGTGTTTTTGAGGGATTTTAGTGAGAGCAAGGCAGTAGCTCCCAGTGTGAGCTCTGTGGGACGTCAGTATGAGTTCTGTGGAGAAGCAATGCCTGTGGTCTGACACATAAGCCACATGGTGGAAAAGCAATGATACAGAAGTTGTTTTGTCATGTTATTGATTATGGTAATGTATGTGGAAAGTGTCCCAGATGCAGCATTTCACAAAAATACTTGGGTACTGAGCGCCTGGGAGTCCCTGGGAGCCCAGTGGTAGAAGAAGGAGGTCTGGGCCTTGAGTCCTCTGTGGACCATGAGGCCTAGCTCATTCCTCCCCTGGCACATAGGTTTGCCCTCATGGATTTGCAAGGTGAGCTCTTAATCCCATGGTTCAGATTCTGTAAATTTCTCTAGAGCACACATTTCATCCCTTCGCACACACTTCATACTTGAAAAGTTATAGAAACACTAAAATGTTGTTGTGTACATCATTAGAGGAGAAAACATGCAGGACTGGCCCTGTACTAAAAATGCAGCCAAGAAGTTTGTTGACATCTCTAGCCCCCATGCCCTTCTCCCCCTTCCCTAGGTACCCACAGCCTCTGTGATGCCTCAGTTCCTTTAAAGATATATCTCTCTCCCCCTCAAGCACCCCAGTTCTCATTAAAGCTGTCCAGCAAGAAAGACACTGCATTTACCACCATTTCACAAATTTATTTAACCTGAACTTACATCTCTGATCTTTCACTAGCTTTGCAAAACATACTTCTCTTGAAACCACCAAAGACAAAAAAAATTAAGGAAAAGACACATATATAAAATACTTAAATTATACAACAACTGACAGACCCCGCCTGCTGCCCTAAGGATGAGACCTCTAGACTTAAGATCAGTTAGGGCTGGACAATACTAGGAATAGACAGTGGGGAGACGTTTCAAGGGAGATTTATCTTGCTCAAAGCTGTTCTGGGCAGGATGGTGCCTAATGCATGGAAGAGGGAGCCTGGGTACAGGGAGACCCATAAAAAGGAAGTTGCAGTGAGTCACAGGGGATGAGAGAGGTCTGGTTTAGGGTGATGGTGAGAATAAAAGGGGAAAATGGCTTCCGGATGTTTAGAAGAAAGAATCCCAGTAGGTCAGTGACTGGTTCGAGCAGAGACTGAAGGTGAGGAAAGGGTCAAGACTGACTTCGAGTTTTCCACAGGGCACGTGGAATAAATGGGGTGCCTGTGACATCATTTGGACAGTTACAAGGTGGTCAAGAGCATGTGCTTTGTTTTGGACGTACAAGAGTCTGAATCCTGACCCCCTCTTATTATTAGCAGTTTGACCAAATTATTCTCAGCCCATTTCCCCAGCTGTGAAAGGGACTAACAGTAGTTTCCTCATAAGTTGTTGTAAAGCTTTAGTGAAATGAGGAATTTTTAGCTTAGGATAGTGGCTGGCACATACTATATGTTCAACAGATAGTAGTTGCTATTTCCATCTATTTCTGTTGTTACTGCTATTATTATCACCATCATTGTTATCATCTTATAAGGAAATATCCAGTTTGGGGCACACAGGTCTTACAGTTAAAGTAAAGTAAGATCTCTCTGCAGGGGGAGGTATGAGGCTAGTGCAAGTGTACTAGATTGGGGGATCATCTGGATAGTAAGCTGTTTCCTAAGACATCAAGTAGGAAAAAGATCACAGGCTTCAAGGATCAAGCTTTGGAAACACCCACTGTCATGGTGGATCATAAAAGGATCCAGTGAGGAAGAGAATGTACAGAATTGGACTGTGGGTAATGAAAAGCCAAAGGGGAAGAATCTTTAAAACAATATCGCATTATCCTGAACCAAGGAAGTTGAGAACTGCACTGAGAGAGAGAGTTCAGAATGGTAAAAAGATTGCAGAATGTCACAACATTGTTCTCCTGTCCCCCAAACTGGGCACGTCTGCAGGGTTGTATCTGGAGTCAACATTTGCAGAAGGATTTCTACAGACTAGAGCAGAGGACACACACACACACACACACACACACACACACACACACACACACACACAGGGTTTACAACAGCAGTTAAAGATACTCTATATGGGTGACCACCTGAATAGTCAGGACAGCTACATTTCAGTATTTGAAGAGTTGTCTAGAAGACAGAGCTGAGTTCTTGGTGACTTTTGGCAAGCAAAACTATTTCCAGTCTTTTTATGTTGGATCAGGCTGCGTGTTCTCCGTTCTTATATATGGAGAAATTTTGCACAAGGCCTGGCTGGCTGGCTGCAAACCTGGGACAAAACCGGTTTGTGTTGGAAGGTTGACCTAGATCAACCCAAAACCATTCTGCCACTTGTTTTTGCACATCCTGTGAGCTAAGGATGGTTTTTATATTTGTAGGTGATTTTTAAAAAATCAAAAAGAAGCATAATATTCTGTGATAGGTGAAAATTATAGGAAACAAATTTCATTGCCCATGAGTAAAATTTTACTGGAAGACAGCCATGCTTATCAGTTCATGTGTTGTGCCCACTTCCATGATAGGACTGAGGAGTTGCAACAAAGGTTAATTGGTTCACTAAGCCTAAAACGTCAGTCATATGGCTCTCTAGTGACAGAGTTGGCCAACTTCTGATCAAGATCATCCAGTGATCTGTTTGCAACTGAAAGATTCTGTGAGGGAGAAAATGTTCTGCCTGATAGTTGTGTAGGAGGTCAAGGATGATAGAGAACATCATCACTCTGAGAAGACATAGAGGCTGTGATGGAAAACTAGGGGGCAGTGGTGAGAAAATGTAGATAGCACTTGTTTGGGAAGATAGAACAAACAGAGGACTGGACTTGGTTATCAGACCAGCATGGGACAGGGAAGGTATTTAGAGCCGTAGGAAGACAGAAGTATAGATTTGTGGCAGAGGAGAAATATAAAGCTTTTCCTACACTTGGCGGACCCGATGGTATTCATAGTATCTGCTTTATTTTACAGCCCAGTTAAATATATCTGTTGTCATATCTCTCAGCAAGAGGGGATTTTCTAAATGTTCTTGTTTATAAATGTGCAGAAGATTTTTGCACAGAGTGTCATGCTTTTGTTGGCCAAAGAAAGTGAGCACTTGCTGATTTTCTGGCAATCCTAACAAAAATACTGAAGTATATTTATACTGTGGAGGCCAACATGAATTTCAAAATGACAGTGCTCAGATACATAATCAGCTAGCTTTCCTTTTCTGCCTCCACTGGAGTTAACAACTTTGTCAAAACCCTTCCTCTGAAATCTCCTTCTGCAAGTCAGTTGAAACTAATGCTCTCTGCTGTCGTATAAACACAAGGCGGGCTTCCCTCCTGGGGCACTCAATAGCTTGGTCACCAACCAGTGGATGAGATAAGCAGACTAAATCCATGGAAAGTGTGGCATAAAATTGTCACTTTTGAAAGGCAAAGTTTTTTCTTCTTAGATCTTACAGTGTGGTTTTATTAACATCTTGTAACAGTCACAAAAACATTTACTTCACACTCTTTTAACACGTAATGGTATTCAAGTAGAATTTAAACCAGACAAAAGAACTCAGTTACTATTCTTACTCCAAACAAGTCAAGGTACCTATTCGGCAGTCAAATGCAAGTAATTTTTTGTTATCTGTGCCAATAAGAGAATTAAATACTCTGCTAATAAAAATCCACCCCAAAACAACATCCTACTTTGGCTTATAGTGTTACCATTCTTTTCCAGGGGAATTATGTGACAACTGTTAACAAAGAGCTACATTCATTCTTTTGATTTTCACATTTTATTCTTTGTCCTTGTGACAGTACTAAGAGGCGGGCTTCTGGTCTTTATTTTTTAGTAGATTCTTATGACAGACCAAATAGTGTCCAAGCCTTTGAGCCACATTCAGGGTTTGGTGCCACAATGTGGGTGTCCTGTTTCCTCTCCATTAATTACTTCATGGCCCTTTCACATCTGGGCCTGCTTGATTCACTGTTGCAGACTGTGGGATGCAGCAAAGACTGGACGGTCTTGGAGGACACCGTTCATGTACCACACGTAATGACAGCATTAGACATGAGTGCTGGCTGTGAGATTTGAATTCAAATTTCAGGTTCACTACTTACTGCCCGTATGACCCCCAAGCAAGTTTCCTAACCACTGTATACCTCAATCTCCTCATCTGAAAATGGGACTAGTAACTCCCACCTAACATATAGGAGTATTGCAAAAATTAGAAAATTTGGGGAATATGTTTACCAAAGCGATCAACCCAGGGCTTAGCATTCAAATAACTAATGATAAAGATAATAATTCTAGAAAACTAGTAGCTCTGAACTAGTTGCTTTTCAGATAGATAAGGAAAATGTCACTGCTTACAGTACTATTGCATTTTATCCTATTTTGAAGCCATCAGGATATTTTGGGAATCAGGCCACATTTTGGGGGTGGATGCTGGGGATCGAACTCAGCCTTGCACTTGCTAGGCAAGCACTCTACCGCTGAGCTAATCCCCAGCCTCCTAGGCAACATTTGGAACAGTTCCACACACCTATGTGGGCTCTTTGAACGATTATCAAGACACTGCACAGTGCTAATGATAATAGGATTAGTTCCACTCTCTGTATCTGGATCCACAGACTATAGAACCTGCACCTAAAGCTTTCTCAACTTGCTTAGCCCGTACCTTCTTTCAAGAGTTTAGAAGGCAGACAGACATCATATTCACATTAATGTGATTTGAAATTTCAAAATACAGTTGATAGCATGAAGGAAAGCATTTATGCTGCAACATTATATGTCCTCTCCTCCACCTACTGTGCCCCACTCTTGGCCAAGATGATCCCCTTGCTCCCAAGGTGACAATCCTTTGAGAGAAAGGATGGTGAGCTGATCCAGATGCCAGATAGCCTCCACCAGTGCTCTTCTAGTTCTGGGAGTTCATGACTGAGGGTCTAAGTGTCCACACCTGAAGATCTGAAGGCTCCTCCCACCAAAATAAAGTCCCCGTGTACAGGAACTCGGATGAGTGATGAGATGGGAACAGTGGGTCCCAGAACGTCACCCTAAGAAAGGGGCCCATGACATGACAGTGACTGGTATTATAGCAAGTCAATACTTCATACAGTGATTCCCTTTCTCCTGGGAACACGAGACCAGTAGGAAAAAATTGTGAGATTCTATTGACTGAATTCCCTGAAAAGTTTGAAAACATTTGTCTTGGAAACCTTCCGAAAACAATATATATCCTTTTGCTTGGGATAGTTTAGGATTTAGGTTAGATAACTCTGAACTATGGGTATGAGATCCTGACCTCAGGGAATTTCTTTCATATCTGTACCATAGATAAGAAAAGGCCAAGGAAACTTGTAACAGTAGCATGAATCTGAAGTCTTCACTCTAGTCTAACCAGCTATATCATTAAAACAACCTTTTAGCCCCTCTGAGCATCAGTTTTGGCTTCAGAAAACCAAAGGGTGGATCAGACAGTCTCCAGCACACCCTTAGAATCTGTATTTTGAAGTCTGATATCCCAGAGTTTGAATCCCAGCTGCATCATTTAGCTGACCCACAAGCAAGTCTCTCTACACTTCCCTTTGCCCAGCTGTCAAATGAGGGTAATACTTCCCTTCTAAGTAGTATTGTTGGGATCAGTAAATGTCATTTATTGCTATTATAATCTTTTGAAGCTTAATGTATAAGGTGAACTTTAAATGCAGTCATGTACTACATAAAACGTTCCAGCCAACAATGGACTGCATGTATGATGGTGGCCCCATAAGATTACAAAGCAGCTGAAAATTTTCTCTCACCTAGTTATTCTGACTGTACCTGTTCTATGTCTAGATAAACAAATACGTGTCCTTGTGTTGTAATTTCTTTATGCCTATTCCGTACAATATTGTGTTATACAGACTCATAGCCTAGGAACAGTAGGCAATACTATTTAGCCCTGGTGTTCAGTGGACTAGACCATCCAGGTTGTCTGAGTGCACCCTGTGATTCTCATACAGTGACAAAATCCCCTAAAGACACACTTCTCAGAATGCATCGCCCTTGTTAAGCAGTGCCTGAGTGTAATACTCCTCCAATTAGGATGTGGTTTGATTGTGTCCCCCAATGGTCGATGTTCTGAAATTTTATCCCCTTCGTGAGGTACTAACAAGGTGGAAACTTAATCTCTATGATGTTCCAAGGTGGGGCCTATAGCAGGTCGATGGGGTTAGATAAGGTCACCAGGGTGGAGCTCCAGCAATTGATGCTGGTGGCTTTTGAAGAAGAGGGATAGAGACGTATATTCACCCCGTCTCCTCCCTGCCTTTTGCCATGTGATGTCTTGCACCACTTCAGGACTCTGCCAGCAAGAAAGCCATCACCAGAGGTGGCCTTTTGACCTTGCACCCCCAAAACTGTAAGCCAAAATAAACCTCTTTCTTTATAACTCACCAAGTCTGTGATACTGTGTTATCGGCAATACCTTCTATACACTACCCCCCTTGCTGTGCTCCTTTGCCCTGGGCTCAGGGACTTGTCCTCTATGGGATGGGAGTTACAGTGAGTGTGTTGCTATTGCTATATCGCATATATCGTAGCATGAAGTGTTCTTGCTGTCTTTTTTGAGATACTGCTATCCTGTCTGATCCACCCTCAGCCTGGTTGTCAGAGCTGCACAGTGCACCCAGGAAGAAACAGCTGCACTCCCAAGAGCAAGAGGAAACCAGTCCCAGTGGGTGAGGAGGATCTAGCCAGCCTTTCACCTGAGAGTTAGGGAGGAAGGGCTGCACTGAGACACAGTGAGGGGGGCTCCCCATCCCACAGCCCCTTGGGCCCTGCCCTCTGTGGCACTACACTATTGGTAACACTTCTTTATTTTGTTCAGCTTGATTTTTATAACAGCTTTCTTGAGATATAATTCACATAGTGTAGAAATACAAACATTTGAAGTATACAATTCAGTCCTTTATTGTATATTCATAAAGTTGTATAATCCTCACCACAGTCAGTTTTAGAATATGTTCACTACCCAAAAAAGAAACCCCATTTTCTTAGCAGCCGCTGCTCACTCCTCCCTGAAAAATGCTTGTGTCATTTCTGCCCTTACAGAGAGTTTGCATAAATAGAATCATACAATGTGTATCCTTTTGTGTCTAGCTTCTTTCACTTAACGAAGTTTTAAGGGTTCATCCATGTTGTAGCAGTAATGCATTTCTTTTATGACTGAATAATACATTGCTGTGTTTATACCATATTTTCTGTATCTACTTATCAGTTGATACCATTTGGTTTATTTACAACTTTGGGGTTATTATGAACAATGCTGTTATGAACTTTCTTTTTTATTGGTACTGGGGTTTGAACCCATGGATGCTCTACCATTGAGGTACATCCCAAGCTCTTTTTTAAATTATTATGTTTTTTATTTTGAGACAGGGTCTTACTAAACTGCCCAGGCTGGCCTTGAACTTGCAATCCTTGTGCCTCAGCTTCCTTATCAACATTTGCTGTTCTCTGTCTTTTTGATTCTAGCCATCCTAGGGGGTGTGAAGTGGTATCTCGTGGTTTCAATTTAATTTCTCTTAGTGGCTAATGATGTTCAGTACAGTTGGTGCCTCGGTTCATGAACTTGATTCTTTCCATGATGGCAACCAGATCAAATTCAACAGTTGGGTTCAGTGTTGACTTTATGGGGAAATTTGATTTGGTTCTCAACCAGTTTGGTTTGCAATCAGAATTGGAGAGAGAACTGAATTTGTGAACTGAGGCACCACTATATTTTCATGGGCTTATATTTATATATCTGTCCTCTTTTGACAAGTCTCTATTCAAATCTTTTCTGGCAATATTTCTGACAATGAAACATGATATTAGGATATTGTCTCATCCTTCTAAGCCCTAAAGTATGAATGTGTGTCCCAAGAAGGGAAAGTGAGAACTCTGTTTCCAAATGTGGACAAGAAGAGAGGGGTCAGCACTTAGGATTTGCACTCTGTCTGAGATTGTGTATAAGCAGTGAAGAAATAAAATAATTGTTTTCTATGCATGTGTCTGTTCTCAGTTTTAAAAAACTCCACTGAACTTGAAAGTAGATGGTGTGTCGGGCTGGGAATTTAGCTCAGTGATTAGAGTGCTTGCCTTGCAAGCACAAGGGCCTGAGTTCGATCCCTGGCACCACAAAAAAAAAAAAAAAAAAAAAAAAGAAAGTAGATGGTGTGAATTCAGTTCCTGGTTCTAGCTGATGGCTGTGAGCAAGTTCCTTACTAGGTTACTTAGCTTCTTTGAACCTTTCTTTTCACTCACCCCGTTTAATTGTTTTCTTTTTAAAATTTAAGCATAATTTACATACATTCAAATGCATCCTTTTAGCATACAGTTTCAGTTTTGAAAAATGTATACAGGTACATAGTTACAACCACAATCAAGAAGGAATATTTCTAGCTGGGCACAGTGGTACATGCCTGTAATCCCAGCATTTAGGAGTCTCAAGGAGGAAGATTAAAAGTTCAAGACCAGCCTGGGCTACATAATGAGTTAAAAACCTGCCTGGACTACATAGCAAGACCTTGCGGGGGTGGGCGGGTGGGCAGGGAGAAAGAGGAAGAGAACCAGAGAAAGAGAGAGGGAGGGAGAGAGAGAGAGGGAAAATGTGAATTTCTGTCATTCTAAAAGCTTAGTTTAGTTTGGCCTTTATAGTCATTCATTCCCCTACTTCAAACCTCTGGGAATCATTGATATTGTTGCTCTCTTCATCCTTTTGCTTTTTCTAGAATATCACAAAAATATGATCATAAAGTAAGGAGATTTTTGAGCCTGGCTTTTTTTCATTTTGTCTGAAGCATTGGACATTCGTCAATATTATTGCGTGTGTCAGTAATCTGTTCTGAAAGGATTCCATCGTATAGATTTACCATAGTTTCTTTGCTTATTATGAAAGGGCATTATTAATTAAAGGGCTTTGGGGGCAATAAAGCTACTATTTTAAAATAAGTGAATGCAGGTTTTCATTTCTTATAGGAAAATGTTGAACTGTTTTGCATTGTTATGCAGAGTTGCTGTATCATTTCACATCCCCAACAGCGATGTGTGAGAATTCCAGTTTTCTACCTCCCTACTGGGTGTTGTCACAAACCTCAGTGTCTTCATCTGTAAGGGAGGCAGCAATTCCTGCCCTACTACTCTCAGAATTGTGAAGATAGACTCAGAAGAGAAACAACATAAGCAGGAGTGCTCTGTCAACTTTAACGTGCTGTACTCAAGTAAGAAATGCTGCTGCTTATGCTGGCAGTGATCGTGCCCATTTATATGTGAAGCTCGTTTCCCACATGAGCTGAGTGTTTCATTTTTTCCCCCCAGGTCTTGGCAAAGTGAATTATAACAAGTCTAAAACAGTGAGTGGTTTTGCCTTAGATGCATTCTGGAGTTTGTTTTGGCTCCCATTTTTTAACTTTTCACAGAAACAGATAAATGACCAAGATATAAATCATTAAGTGTGAGTAAGTTTCGCAAAGAAATATGACTGCCTGTGATGAAAGTCAGCAGGAATGGGGTCTGTGTGACAGACAGTGTGACATGCTGGGAGTGAAACAAATGCAGGCCTGACCAGCAGTGTCGCCAGGGCGAGGGATCGAGGAAGACAGTGAGGCGGTGAAGAAAACTGGCTGTCTAATGCGCCCACTGTGCAGAGGCAAGAGGGATGGGGAAAAGTAACTAGCAAAATACCAATTCCAATTGTTTTGCAAATTCGAATTTAATTTTTTTTAATAGTAACAGAAAGGTGTAAGAAATGAGCAAGCCAAAAGTTATCTTTTTGGGGTTGGGGATTTAGCTCAGTGGTAGAGTGTTTGCCTCACAGGCACAAGGCCCTGAGTTCGATCCCCGGCACCCCCCCAAAAAATGTTATTTTGTTTGACATCTGAATGAGCTACTATTTAGTGCATTATAGAAATAGTTACATTTAGAAATTGAAAACTATCTACAAATATGTATGTACACATAGGGTAGTGTACATACGTGTCTGTCCTTGCTCTTCATCTGAGAATGCATAGAAACACCTGACATTTCATAGCAGGGAACGTACCTGGCCCCCATATCATGGTTTCTAATACCATTTTCCAGTAAAAGAAACCAGGACTCCTTGGAAAAATGACTCATTCTATGACTGAAACAGAAAACATACAGAGTGGAGTACCTGGAGTTGCCAAACAGTAAGGAAGTGCTCAGACAGAAACATAGTAACACAATATGTGGAAGAGGCACAGAGCTAACTGAAAGACGTCCCAGCCACCAAAGCCAGAATAACCTGAGCAACATAGTAAGAGTACTCGATTATTGCCCATAGTACAAAATAAATATTCATGAATCTATACAGATCGGAAAAATAAACTAGGAAGAAAAGGCAAATCTCTTACGCGAAAGAAGTCCAAATAATGTATAAATATTCCACCCTCCAAGAGGAGGAGTGTAACCCCCTGCTTCTGGCCTGTGATCTGTGCATCTTGACTTCCTCCCAGAGTACAGTCTGGAAAGAGAGAGAAAATGCAGACCTAGAGCAGAGGAGCCCAGAAATACTGCCTTAGCTGGTGATGAAGTTTAACATCAGCCGGGAGGCCTTAGGTTGGCAGTGTGTGCCCTTGGCATATGACTGTGATATGATATGATATATGATTGGCACTTTCCCCTTGTGGTCTTCCTCCCACGAAACCTTAAACACCACTCTAACCATGAGATAAATCCTAGGCAAATCCTTCTCTTTAATCACATTCTGCAGAAACCTGACCAGTACTTCTCAAAAATGTTAAGGTCATTAAAAAGAAAGAAAAATAGAAAGTGGGGTTGGGAATTTAGCTCAGTGATAGAGCATTGCCTAGCAAGCGCAAGGCCCTGAGTTCAATCCCTAGCACCCAAAGTTACAGCTGAGAGGAGGCCAAGGCGATATAATGACTAAAGGTAGCGTGGTATTCTGGATGAAGCCCGGGATGGGAGAGATATTTGATTAAAACTGGAAAGTAATTAAGTGTGGTATTTAGTTAATGATGTGTAATATTAGTTCATTAATTGTGACAAATGCATCATGCTAATTTAAGATATTAATAAAAGAGGACATTGGGTGCCAGGTACATGGGAACTCTACTATTGTTGCTATTTTTCTATTAATCTAAAAATATTCTAAAATAAGAGGTTTACTTTTTTAAAAGCTATCTCATTTTACAAAATAAAGAGAAAGACCTAAAGTGTTACTCGTTTATTTAAAATATTTGCCTCCCTGAGAAATATGCTGTGAGGAATTTCAGTTTAATCTTGATGAAATTGTTAACAAAATTATTTTAAACGTTGGATGGCCTTGAATCATGTTAGCTGCAAGTAAAACATTTATTATAATTTTTAAATCGTTGTTCATTGAGTTAATCGAAGAAAAAATGACTGCAGATATCTAGTGGCATTTCATTTCTAATACTTAAGGAAATCTGGAGAAGGAATTGGTTTTTATAAATCCAGCAAATAATCATTCAGAGTATCAGGCACAAAATGAAAGGCTTCTCTTTTGGCCAAGTTAGACAAAATCCAGCCCACTTTAGCTTATTCTTTAAATGTTAGATAGTTTTTCCTTTTCAAATTAAAAATAAAGGCGAGCATACAAGTAAGAGTAAGTCACAAATGTCATAGAAGCCAGCATGTGTTTATTGTAATTTATCTCATGTAGGTTATGTCTGCATAATAAACATCCAGACTGTTTTAAGTCCTGCAGTGAAGGTGTTTTACACCTAGGAGAGATTCCCACGTTCCTTTTATCAGTTGTACTTATTGCTGACCCCAGATACCCACCCCGAGCCCTAAGATAATTGTGATACTTTTCGTGGCTATACCACAGTTCAGCTTCTCATTGCTTTCCAGCGAGCTTCCTGTGACAGGACGTTTCTGGCAAGGTGTTTTTACTTTCAGATTCAGATCATTGTCTGTGACAAAACTGAGCCAGGAACTTTGCCATCCCTGCCCCAGAAGCTGAGCTGCCCTCTACCCCCTACCCAAGAGTCCCTCTCCTCTGTGGGCTCCACTGAGGACCTGTCCCCAGCGTTTCTCTTCAGGACACCTTGCCATGCCACATGCTCCGCTGGCCGCTTATGGCTTGAAGGCATCAAAGAACTACAACTCAGGCAGTCTGTAGCCTCCAAGGCCCACATGCTGTGACCCCTGCACCATGGCACCTGGGAATTTCTGTCTGTCCATCCTGAATATTACCCAAGTTAGCATCTCCTGGATCCATCTTTACATTTGCCATATTTTTCCATACAAGGAAACATAAAGGTACAAATAGGAATTTTTAGTTCTTACTAATATTTTAAGGCAGAAGTTATGATTTTAAATACAATCAATTCAAGGCCCTGAGTTAGATCCCCAGCACCCTCCCCCCAAAAATCCAATCGATTGATCACGCTTGCTTTGGGAGTCTAAACTTCTTCTTCTTCTTTTTTTTTTTTTTTGTAATTCTGTAGAATGAATCAGGGCTTCACACATACCAAGCACACACTCTACCATTATGCTATGGCCCCAGGCCCTAAACTACCATTTACAATTTTCTTAAATGTAGAGTTCTCAGGCTGGGGATGTAGCTTAGTGGTACAGTGCTTGTCTAGCGTGCACAAGGCTCTGGGTTTGTGGTAGAGGCTGCTATGGGGATGGTATGTAGAGTTCTTCGGCTTCCGTTAAATTAATGATATCTTTCCTTTTGACGAATCCACACTTTGCAGCAAAAATTCAATACTCAGGAACAGTTTGATTCCTAAAAATATTGTAAAATTTCAGCATTGAACTGTTTATTAATGTATTATTTATGTTTCCTCTCACTTGCAAAAAGCACGAGAAGAATATTTGAGGAAGCTTTTTTAGATGGTAAGGTAAAAAAGGTTAGAATTATACAAGAAAGACTAAAATGCACACAAAAAATACCGATGCAAAAGAACTAGGTACCGTCGACTAAAAAGTTGACCCTGGCTTCCTGGCAGCCTGTGCAAAAAGGGTGATATGATGGGTAATATTACTCTCAACATAGAAATAATAAAAATAAGAGGGGCGAGGGGAGGAAGGGAAATAGAGGAAAGGGGAAAAGAAAACAAAGATACAGCAGCATGCCAGACAGACGCAGGCTGCCACTTGGAACTCTGAGAAGAAAGCCTGGCATGCATCCTGCAGAAAATGGGTGGTACATTCAGACCAGTTTCGAGGACACGCTTGCAGAAACATTCTCCCTGGCCGTATTTGATGTTGACCCTTAATAAAGGGATGTGGTGCACAAGCATGGCATGGCCAAAGACAAGATGTGGGGAGCTGAGATAATCTGCTGCAGGTGTGTTGCTCACGACAGTCTTTCTTGGCACACAGATAAAGCTCAGAGAATCTGAGGAATGAATGCTTGGCATGACCTTAGGATGTCTTTCTGGAATTCCAGTTGCCTTTGCCAAGCTTTTGACAAGTGTGACATGGTACAGACAGTTGAAAATTGAAATACCCGAAAAGCCCTTTTATAAACAAAGTAACCCAGGCTTGTGAAAGTTACTCTCCTGTCTATGACTTTCAGTTCCCCAGTGCACTCTCACCTGTCCACCTGCAAAGTCATCCAAGAAACTATTTTTATAGTGACCCACAGTGAGGGAAGGACAGTGGGCATTTCACTTCCTACAGTGTAAAATGCTGTGTTTGTTGGATTTTTGTTTTAAACAACAAGCATGTATTGCTTTCAACACAGAGCTTAAACCAGAGAGTTGGTAAGGAGAGAAGAGAGAAAGAGAAGGAAGGTGAAGGATTTTTATGCAAACAAATATGAAAATGTCTGCTTAACAAAAAGAATAAAGTTACATACACGAAGCCTAGTGCAGCCCTGTCACTTAGATGTTGCTCCACAAATCCCCATGAATGACTAGGCCACAAAAGGAGGACCAGCTGGCAAGAGTCTGAAGGTGGAAGTTGTCAGCTGGCCACCTCACCTAGAAACACATGTACTCTGGCTCAAACACTTCTCTGAGTGTAGGGCAGTGTCCTAACTCCCTTTCCAAGATGAGGAGCCCCCAAATGTGCCCCCAGATTCCTAAATGGCTTCATCTGTCACCTAGAATTGTATGTCAGAGATGGGCTGCCAAAAGTGACTCTTGTCATCCACGATAATTGGAAGTGGGCTCTTCCTCCTGTCATCAGTTGGCCAGCACTTTTGGTTGCCTTTTGAGGCCATTCCTGGCATATCATCATGTGGTCATGTAGTTATTCATCCAGAACTACTGACTGCAGGCATTTTGGTAGGCTCTGAGAATCCTGCAGTGAAAAAACAAAAATCCCTACCCACATAGAGCTTATAGTCTGGTTAAATGGAGACAGATGATAAGACAAGTTTGGTAAATATATGAACTGATGAGTGCTAGGGAGAAAAAGAAAGCAGAAAAATAAAGGTAGCTATCGCAGCCTTAACTGGGGTTGTATGGAATACCACACTGCCAAGCTGGTATTCCTGGTGGAGTCAGGAGGGGGTTGAAGGAGTGCTCAATCCGGACGTGTGAAAGATGACCATTTCAGGCAGAAAGAACATGCAAATACCCTGTGGGAAATGTGCCTGGCACTTCCAAGAACAGGAAGGAGGTCAGAGTGGCTGGGGTAGTGTTAAATTAGGGGTAGGGTGGGGTTCATGGACAGGAAAAGAAGCAGGAGGCCATGAGGTCGAATGGCCCAATACAGAGAGCTTTGTAGGTCATTTAAGTCCTTTCAATTTTATCCAGAGCGATATGGGAAATCATTGGAGGGTTTTGAACAAATTGTATGCGTCCTTTCTGACTTACTTCTTTCATTCAAACTTGTTTTTGAAATGCATTTATATTGATATGTGTATCTATGGCTCATTCATTTTCAGTGGTCTGTATTAATCTATTGGGTTCAGCTTGGACTTGTAGGTGGTTCCCCACCATAGGTGAGCAGTGGACAGTGGGCAAGTCCAAATGGCCAAATATTTGAAATTGCTGTTAGCAAGTGGCAAAGTGGTCAGTAAAGCCCGTCTTATCTTGTTTAGAGTTTGAGAGGTTGGACTAGGCTGGTGGTATAAAAATGATGCTCTGAGGAGCTTGAGGAAGTTTTCCTGAAAGAGAGCCTGCCCTGCTCCTTTGTACCCTTTTTTCATCCAGAACAGCTCTGGTTACCCAGGTTGTATGCTGGGCTCGCCATAAAGTGGTAAGAATCCCAATGCGAAACCATTAACTACCAGACTTCAAAATTCTTTACAACTCTCAGGTTCAACCACTACAGACAAGAGCACACACAATATATTTAAAATCTGTTGTTTACTTTTTCATTGGTAAATGCTTTAATAAAATGTCAAATTTACTTTCACAATTAAGAATTTACTAACCATTGTGTGTAACTCAACTCTGAGACATTACTGAATCATTTACAAAGGCTACACAGCCTTCCAATCTCCCCTTCCCTTTTCCCTGGCTTTCATACCGTGGAAGAGCTCGGGACTGGCCTGGCTCTTGTGGTAGGGGGTGGAAGTCAAATAAAGGTGTATCAGTGGCATGTCAGAGGTGTGCCCCTAGCACTCAAGGATGCAGGATGGTGAAGGGACACAGCAAATATGTAGTGGACAAGAGAGATGGCCCAAATGTGAGGGAGACTTGTTACTTGTCAAACAAATAACTAAATTGATCGGGTAACTAAATAATACAGGATAACTATGTGAAAGCCAAGTTTCTCACTATTAGAAAAGATACTCACAGACACACAAAGAAGAAAGGCTAAGACAGCCCTAGGGTGTTAAAATGAAAAAGTAGATTTCATTATGAGTCTATATGTTTTAATATATACAAGGGGTCACCGAAACATACAGTGAATATTTAATTTTTTTTAAATATCATAGTACAAAACACATTGCCATTACTCTTCCGTCAAAATACTCCCCCTTGCATAGAACACATTTATCCCATCATTCTGCTCCTTTCTGAAGTAGTTCTGGAAGTCCTCTTTCATGTGTGTCTTGTCAATTGTGCTAAGTACCATTGGAAAGGCAGGCTTGTTAAAACATTACAGTGTGTCCTCTTCCACCTTATTCACCGGATCCCACCCTGTGTGACTTCTGGCTCTTCCCCAAAGTTAAAATGACCTTGAAAGGTAAATGTTTTGAATTGATTCCAGGAAATTGAAACAGCCACAACAACACAAGAAAGACATGCATGAAAGAAGACTTCCAGAAGTGCTTCAGAAAGTGGCAAAAATGATGAGACAATTGTGTTCAAAGCAAGTGGGAGTATTTTGAGGGAGATTTATGACAATGTGTCCTTTAATAATTTTTAAAAATTTAAACATTCACTATATTTTAAAATTGTATCTCAGAAATATAAGAAAATAGTTGTAGATATGTGTGGGGATTGATAGATATAGATATAAATGTAGATTTATTCTGTACTAATCTATTGGGTTCAGCTTGGCCTTGTAGGTGGTTCCCTGTCATGCATGAGCTGTGGACAGAGGGCAAGTCTAAATGACTAAATATTCAGCCGAATACATTGGATCCTAAGTACAAGGATATTGGAGCCTAAATACCATTCTTCACCAAAAGGAAACTAGGGTTTCTTGGAGAAATGGCTGAGTCCATGGCAGAGGCAAAGGAAACTAAAGATAAGTCTGGAATAGCTTGCTATGTCAGAAAGTAAGGAAATGCTGAAACAATGATGGAAACATGTCAAAAGGATCCAGGAGCCGCTTTGGGACAACTTGAATTTCAAAATAAACAATTATGGTAACAGATTGCAGTGTAAGGAAAAAAATCACAATCCATGAGTCTATGCTGATTGTTTTTTAAAAAAAACAAATCAATAAATGTAGGAGAAGGGAACGTTCTTCCCAAAGAGTGCACCTAACAGATGTAGAAGGAATGATGAAAATATAAATCATTAGTAGCTCTCGGGGAGGTTTTTGATTCAGAGGGTAGGTTATCAATGGAAGGCAGGAAGATGAATCCTACTCGGAATAGCTCATCACAAAATAATAATGGATTACCAGGGGAGAAAATAGTGACCGTGTGGTGGAGACACCTCGCAGACACCAACTCAGCCGGATGATGAAGATTCCTGCCACCAGTAGTTTGAAAGGTCCCTAGGATATTCCCTGTGGGCTGGCACAGCAAGCAAAGAAAGGCCAGCTTCCCTCTGCATTTCATCCCTGCCAGCATAGCACTTCCTGTGTCTGGTCATGAGGCTACAAGACAGACCCAGGCTGGGGCCGTCCTACAGAATGTGGGGCCTGTAGTCTTTGAAATTACGTGACGACATGAAAATGAGGGAATGATGGAGGGATTGTACCAGGTTGGAAGAGACCTGAGAACACCCAGAAGCATCCAGAGCATCTGAGAAGTTGCTGGAAACACAGACTCTTCCATCCCCCCCACTCCTGACTGAGTCATAATCTGCATTTTAATAAGATCTCCAGCAATTGTACGCTGAAGTTTAATGGCCAGGGCCCTAGGTCAGTAGCTCCCAAACACAAAGCTTTATCTGAATCACTTGAGAAAAATGCCCACTCCCCTCCCCAGATCTACTGAATTAGATACTAAACGGTAAAGTCTGTAGTTGAGTGAATTGGCAAAACTCTCCCAAATAGTTCAGAAAATGAGCTACATTTAAGAATCAGTGGGCCCCAGATGAAATTGTCATTCGCATAAGTGGCCAAAGCAACTTTTATTCTACTTGGGCTTCAGAACACAGGCTGGAGAAGGAAGCTAATCATCAGTGTGATTCCTGCTCCAAGAACCAAGTCATGACCTCGAACTAATACTTTAATGCAGGGGTGGAATGTAAATAAATATTGCTGCTTCACGTTTCAGGAGTTTTCTAGAACATTTAAGTGGATTTGAAAAATACTTTTTAAAGGACTGTTTGTACAAACATCATACTCTTTCCAGTCCTTGTTTGGCATAGAGTTTAATCAGATTTAAAATGGTGAGTGTTCTTTGTAAGGTTGTATGTTTCTTTTCTTCCAGGGCATGTAAACCAGTCCATCTGGGTTGTATCACTAAAATACTAAAACGTGTCCAGCATTTTTAGGAAATGTAGGCCAGAGTTTATATGCTACAGGTGTTGGATATATTTGATAGAAGGCCAGAGTCTACTTATTTAGAGTTAAAAGGAAAGAAGTCAGGCATTCTGATTTTTTTTCAAAAAAATATTTGACTACAACATTTAAGTTTTGACTATGCTATCCAGCACTTAGAAAAATTGAAAAAATAAAAAAAGAAACCTCAATTATATAAAATTAAAGAAGAAAATATCTAGCTGATTTGTTGGATTGTTTGGTGGTACCAGCGGTTGAACCCAGGGTCTTCACACTGAGCTACATCCACAACCCTTTTTTATTTTTATTTTTATTTTTTATTTTGAGATAGAACCTTGCTGGTCACTAGTTGTCCAGGCTGGGCTTAAAATTGCCATCCTCCTATCTCAGCCCGGCAGAGTGCACCACCATGTCTGGCTTCTTTTTTTATGTATTATATATTCAACTCTCATCAACTCATAGCAAAATTTGCTTTTGGTGACTTATTAGCATCTATCAATTTGCCTGTCGTACCTCAAGTACATTAAAAGCATCATTTGTTACCAGTGTATTCTCTGTCTCAGATATAAAAACATAGAATTTGAAGCATGACTTTGGATATAATGTAGGAATATTTTATGCTTGAGTGTAAGAAATGACACTAATCGGCAGAGAGACTGAAGAAAAACTAAATAGTGAAACAGTGAGAAAAATGTACCGTTTAAAAGTAGCAATTTCCAAGTTCATAGAAATACTACATTAAATGGAGGTATCTCACAAAACCAAATAACATATTCAGAAGTCATTGAATGTGCCTGTCAATTTTAGTGAAATCAGCTAATCCTTTTGCTGTGTTTCCAAGTACTTTATATAGAGCACTTTGACATTTCCTTTAATCCTGTGGTTCTGTAAGGTAGATGCGGCTCACAAACTTGCTTTAAACTGAAGGCATGGGCAAGGGATTAATTGTATCAAACAGTTCGTAAATATTAGTGCTGAGATTTGAAGCCAGCACCCTGTCTTCAAACCTAGAGTCCCCCCCAAGCATCTAGTACAGAACATTTGTCCAGTCAACATGTCAAAACCATGATTTTTTTTTTATGTTGGTTTGGGGTTTATGTACACTTGGTATATGTTAGTTTGTAATACTTAAATAGTGCTTCTTATTTTTGAGTTTCTGTCATCTACATCCTAAGTACTCCCAAAGTAAGTTATTTCTTTGAAGAGATTTCTTAAGCCAGATGTAAAATATGTCTTTATCCTCTAAGGTTACTACCCACCCAGTCTCAGTAAGAAAAGCAAGGATAGTACTGGCCCTTACCCCCTCTTGCCAAGTGTCTGTGTGACCCTCAAATTCCCAGACCCTCAATGAGTCTGTCACTTTTACAGGAGCCATCAACACACACCTCAAACTTCTGTGACTGACTATACTGAAGAAAAGAAGCATGCTGAAAGTCAGCCCACTTAGCAAAATAACGCCAAAGTCCTGCCAGCTTCATGGCCACAGTCTCCAAAGTGAACCCCCTTCCTCTGCTAGTCTGACGCTCACTTCAGTCCCTCTTGGGCCAGGTTTTGAATTCCCCCAGCTCCTCACCCCAAGTCTGTGCCCACAGAGCTGTTCATCAGTCTCCAGCCCCTAATTTGTGTCCGGCGGCAAGCAGCTGCTCTCTGTCTTCCTGAAACAGATCCTAACCAGGAACAT
This sequence comes from Hystrix cristata, assembly GCA_004026905.1. Lineage (NCBI taxonomy): Eukaryota > Metazoa > Chordata > Mammalia > Rodentia > Hystricidae > Hystrix > Hystrix cristata. The sequence goes on along the minus strand of PVJO010000277.1, from coordinate 38,241 downwards.
TCCCCGAAGGGCTCTGCCTGCCCACTTCCTCCCCTCGAGGAAGCAGGGGAGACTTTCTTCCGTTGGCTCTCACTCCTACAGGTCTTAAATGAAGGCATATAACAGCAACCGCACCATTATTTCTCCATTTTTCCTTGGGCCTTCCTTCTCAAATTCTGCCCCAAATCCCCAATCTCGTTGCCTGTTCCCTCCCTCAGCCCAGTCTGCATGGCACAGCTGGTATCTTCTCGATCTGGAACTGCAAGGGAAATGTTCCAGGCCAGCCATACATGAAATTCTGCAGAGAGGTCTGCCACCCCAAGAACTTCTAGGACTCCATCCAGCCTGTTGAGGTTCTGACATGGCAGGCCCTACGCTGGGCGCTCTTGTTTCCATTGCCCAACTCTTCTCCTTCTTGTTCCTAGGCTTTTACCTAGCTAGGACTCACTGCCACCATCTCTGACTTAGTGTTTTCAGCATTTGGTATAGTTACCAGCTCTCCCCTCCTCCTCATCAGACCAGGTTAGCTTCTTCCCAGCATGCACAGCCTCTTCGCCCAGGTGAACTCGTCTGTGAGCACTGGTGCAGGGCGGGCAGGTGACGGGTCAGAAGCCTCGTCACTGAGCTCGGCGAAGCCCCGCAGGTCGTGAACACAAGACGTCCAGAGATCAGAAGACCTCAGGACTGGCCTAGGCGCTGCCATTCACAAGGTGACCTCTTTAAGTCACCTAACCTTTTGGTCCTCTGTTTCTTCATCTACCAAATAAGGGAAATGAGCTAAATAACATCTCAGATCTTTTCCAATTCCTGCACTCTAAGGTCAATTGGTTTATTTCTTGTTATGATATGTAGTGGAACCACATGGCTAAAAGTTATCCTTCTCTCTGGTTAATTTCCTCGTAATAGCCTTGGGTATGAAAGAGCAGGCACCCCTGTGCCTTAATTGCCTCGCTTTTGATTATGAGAAAAATACTCCTTTGCGTATTGATTTTAACATTCCTCCAGCAGTGTACTGACTATGGCTTCACGACACCAGTTACTGTATATAAAAACCCTGTGCTGCCCCTTTTGATTATTTCAGCCTCCCGTAACCCACCCGCCCCAGCATTTTCCGGAGATGATGAGATTTGTTTTCAAATGGCCAGATGCAGGAAGGGATGAGGGCTGCAGTGGAGATGACCCCTGGTCGTGTCCACACTAGGCTGACCTAGCAGGGAAAGACACAGGGGCAGTATTCCAGAGTTCTTCTAAATGTTAGTGTATTTTCGGAAAAAAAAAATTGATCAAAGGAACTGGGAAAAAAAACCCTGAATACTATCTCCTTCTTAGAGATTTATCACGTGTATTAATATATTAAAGTCTCCAAGAAATCCTGCATTTTTTTATCCCAGCGTTTCCTGAACTTACATGGCCCCAGACGCTTTCTTCACAGAATACTTAACATCTGGCCGAACATGTTCCCTGGAACACAGTTTGGGAAATATTGCCTTAAAATATTGCCAGCCTGTTTCTATCTGGGGTCTCTGGAACAGAAAGGGGTAACAACAGCTGCTGCAATATTTATTGAGCACATATTACACATAGAACATCGATTCATAACCCCAAATTGGCAGATCAAATGTTTGTCTGTCAAGATTTCAAAATCTAATGCTGTAGGATAAGCATATGTGCGTGAGCAGGCTGGTCATCAAACCAGACAAATGAAATACCGAGGACAGCCTGGAAGCGCTGCAGTGAGGCCGCGGGGCAGTTGTTTGATGCCCCAAATTGAATTCCGTTGAATTCCAAGCACTCAGCTGTCAGGCTCAAGTTCCTTTGTTCTGCTCCACCAGGATAGTTACCACTCACCAGCTACACGATCTCATGGCAGGACATTCAAGGTTTATTTTTATGGATTAAGTAGCTGGGGAGGCATTTTGAGTAATTTTATCCTGTGCTGAACATCCTAGAACTTTTAACTTTCACGTACAGCTCTGTTGGTGTGTTGTAGAAGTGGGTTGTGTTCTTGTACCAAAAAAAGCTGACTTCCTTTTCACGAAACAAGAAAGATGTCAAAATGGCCAGTGTCATTTGATTGAGTCTCCCATTCTCAAATGCCGTAAGTGTGTTCTAGTATCCCTAGTGTTTCCAGTATGAAGGCCCTGGGATTTCAGGGCAGCTGTCCTTGAGAAAGCACTGTTTTTTGAGGACTTCTTTACCTAGCATGCCACATCTCTGTGTCCCCATGTTCTCAGCCCTCAGGCCGATCCCTTCCACATCTCCCGCTCCCCGCCCCTCACTGCCAGCCTTCCTCAGATGGCTATGAATGGGCTCTTTCTGAACATTTTTCTTGGCCCTTCCCTGCCTTCCAGCACCCTTGCCTTTCTGGCCTCTTTAAAAGAAATGAAGACTCATTATACTTTAGAGGCTCTCATCCCTGGGAAGCCCCTCTCTGCCAAACAGAGAAGAGAAGCTGCCACTACAGTAAATCCAATGATACTTTTTCCTTAAGGGCTACATCTTGAAGAAGCCGCTCTTTGTTTCTTAATTATCAGTATTAGTTGACATTTATTGAGTGTATACTTGGCTTTGAGCACTGGAGCCTTTTACCTATATTATCCCTTTTATTAGTCCTCACACCCCTTAGGACACAGGACATTAGATTATTCCCATTTGTGGGTAAGGAAATTGAGTCTCAGGATTAAGAAACGTGCTGAAGGTCATGGAAGTAGAGAAGGCAGAACAGGGAAATGGATGGACCTGCATCTCTCTGTTCTTCATTTTGCACTCTCCTACATCCAAGCACATGCCCTCCTCCCGAGGAAGGAGAAGTTAAAAGAGAGGTCAGGTTTCACCAGATCTGTTCCCCAGCAGGCTTCGCACTACACACATGCGCAGCACAGGCAGCCGATTTAATTGTCTTTTTCTTAATGATCCAGTATATCTACCCCTGTCCGGCAGGGCCGGGAGGTAATTGATTTGGTGAAATCTCATTATCCTTTGTTTCTTCATACAGATCTGTCTTCAGAGAACGTATACCAACACATATAAATCATTTTATTTCCTTCCATTCTGTCCTTCCTGCTCGATCATTAGTGTTGGCTTGGTTACTATTCTCCTGCTCCTTGCTCACCATCTGTATTTGGAATTGGTAAAGCCTGTCTTTCTTGCTAAACAAAACAGTGACTTGCTGGCTAGCCTCACTTTGGCTTTCCCATGGCAAGTGCCCACCTGCCCTGGGGGCCCCGAGTGATTCCTAGCCCACCTGTGGCCCTCCTCCAGGTCCCACACGGTGCTTCTGGAAGACAGGCATAACCCATCTCACTTTACCAGACAGTACAGCTTCTGGCTAGTGATCTCTCCATCCAAGGGATTCACTCAGGGTGCCTCAGAATGGGCCCAGCCCCCTGAAGCGCAAATGAGAAGTCCAACACTACCCTCAGTCTCTGGCACCCAAGTATCTTAGGGAGAATGGAATCTTCTAGGCACTGGCTGAATTTCCTCCAGGCCTTCTGCATCACAAGTCCCTGGATATCCTTCCCAGCACCAGTATTTTGAGCCTCTTGGGAGAAAAGTAAGCTAACAGGTGATTGTGATGTGACTATGACACTTCCCGTACCACAGCACTCAGATCCCCTGAGTAACTCGGGTGCTCGGCAAGTCTTCTGAGAAGAGTGCCACTAATAGGGAGCAGGCCTGCTGTGTGAGTACCTACCACTCAAGCCAGACCCTGCCCTGGAAAACAGAGGAGCAAAACAATCCTGACTCTGGGAGGTGCCATCTTCAGGAGGTCAGGTTAGTGGCCATGGTGCAGTGCAGTAGGTGCAGCAGTGAAGTTTCATCAGCACAGAGGCCCCACTCACTATCTGAGGGTTTGGAGAGGCTTCCTAGAGGAAGTGACGCCTGAGCTACTTGGAAACATATTGGACAGAGGGATGGAGGGTGAAGGAGATGTCAAGCTCTGGTGCTAAGGGTGTACTTGAGGACGCTTGGGCAGAAATGTCCAGTTCATTCTTAGATATGCAAGACAAGAGCTAGACATTTGAAGCCAGTAGCAGATGTGGTAGTAAAACTGGGTGAAGTTAAGGAAATACATATGGAGAGGATATAATCTAAGAGATGCAAGAAGGGCAAGACAGAGTCATAAGAAACCCCAGCATTCAAGAACCAATTCTCTCCAGCAGAATACAGTGTTACAAGCATGATTTCTGGGACAAGGCTTCTTGGATTGGGATCCCCATCTCCGCCCATTTAACAGCATTGTGACCTTGGACAAATGACCAGACCTCTCTGCTTCCATTTCATTTATAAGAGTGAATGACACATACCTAACTGGGTTATTGTAGGATTAGATGACTTAATGATTGTTAAATGCTTAAAACAGTCTATTAAGTAGACACTATAAGGGCATCTGATGGCATTATTGTTTCACTGATGTCAAAAAAAAAGGTCCAACCCAGCCATGACAGACTCAGCCTCACGGGACCCTCTCTAGATGCCCGGTGGGAGAGGAGAAGGAGAGCAGGGGCGGGAGGCAGGTCCCAGCTGAAGAGGAGCAAGTCACGCAGGTGATGCAGACGGCGCCATCTCCTGGGAGGGCAGGGCCCACAGCAGTGCCCGCTAGAATGTGAGCTCCTTGGGAGTCGAGATTTGCTGAACACGTGTGTCTTTGCTGGAGTTCCGCAGCGATCTGGGGGCAAGAGGCGGTGAAACCAGGCCCTCCACAAGGGCGGGAGCTCAGGAAGCAGTTCTCTGGGGTGTCTCCTGACCCTGTGACCTCTGCCCCAGACCCCTCACAGTCTCCGGGAGTGAGTGAGCTGCAGGGGTAGTCTCTCATGGGTTCCCCCTCCCCCACATACTCTTTCCTCTTCAGACTCTTGCATTCAGGAGGACTTTGCCCTATTCTGTAGGCCAGGAGATGACAGAACAGGGGTGTTGGTTAGCAACCGGCAGGTGCCAAAGCCATGTTCCATTCTAAGGGGATCCGACTCAGTTGCTTCTCTCCGTTCTTACACCCGAGATCCCCATACTGACTGCTAGGCGGCATTTCTTTGCAGAGAGGATCAGAGTGGCTATACAGAGCTTAAAGATATAACAAATTCACTGTTGGGTCTAATCCTCATATGAGAAAATGGAGAGTACCAGAACCTGGTAGTTTAAAAACATAGGCCTTTGATCTGGCTTGTTCCTAGTTTATAGGTGTGTGACTTGGAAAAGCCCATTTAACCACTGTGATCCTCGGGCTCCTTATCTTAAAATGGAAACAGTATTATTTCCAGTCATATGGGACTGATCAATGTCCTTCTGACAAATCCATGTCCAATACGTGGAAACTGTTGTTTTTGTAATTATGCTTATTAAAATCATGTAAGGAAGGACTGGGATTTATCTCTGTGGTAGAGTCTGTGCTTAGCATGCATGTGGCCTGAGTCAGTCTCCAGCACCAAAAGAAGATCATACAAAGAGGGAAAAAGATGATTTGTAAGTGACCCTGCAGTAGGATCAGGATAATTTAGAGCTAGCAACTCACTTATATCAAGACTTTTTGTGTAAACTGTTAGTTGTAGGTTTAATCTCATCATATTAAAAGGAGATGAAATAATCAACATCATATTCTGGGCTGTTAATAAATACTTTTACAAAAGGAGAGATTGTGCTTGAGACGAGGCTTCCTTTTAGATGCTGTTTCATAATTGGCTTCAGAAAGAATGATCCATTCAATTCGATTGAGCGTGGTAAAAGGTAATAGGTTCTTCTAGCTGCTGGTAAGCCTCTCAACTCAGTTTAAATACAAATAGTATTTGCATAGCTCAGTCAAAATATTTTCCCTAGTTGATTTTAAGACACTAAAGAACTCTAATGAATTTAGAACCGAATTTCTGGTTATCTAGGTAATTAATAACTGAAGAATTTTGGAATAAACAACTATCTTTTGCTAACTGAGCAAGAAATCCTGCAAACATTAAGGTAAGCAGAATAGCATGCCCTCTCCTCTCAAGAAGTTGAGAGTGTAGAGAAGGTAGAAATATTTTTTTATTTCTAACTATTTCTGCCCTCATGCCGAGCATAGTTCCCGGCAAGTTCACACACATTTAGTAACTGTTTGTGGAAATAATAAGCACTACAATGGAGCTATAAATAAAGTGTTTAAGAGGGCAACTGGGACCAAGGAGTGGTAGACAGACCAGACTTCCAGAGAAGCAGCATACAAATGAGTAATTTGACTTTGTACTTAACCAATCGTAGTATCAACCATCCTATTACTTCCTCATGTGATTTTCTCCCACAAGGCTCCAGGTTGTAGTCTTGTTGACTAGTGCCCAGGCTGGTTCATGCTACATAGTAATACTCAGTAAGTATTTATTAGAAGAGGAAAGGTGATCTCAATCCAAGATGTATCTGTCAAGCCTTTTTGTTTTGATTACAAGTTAAAAGCAACTTAACTCAAACCTACTCAAATGAAAAAGAAATGGCTTTTATGTATATGGGGTCATCAGAGGGTTCCAGCCATGGCTGTATTTAGGGATCTGACCAATGTCCTTATGAATCCATCTTCATCTTTCTTTTATGTTTATTTCCTTCCCAAGCAGGCTGTCCTGGTACTGTGACAAAGGCAAGAGTTGAGAGTTCCGGGCTCACATCTTTATAGGAGTCTGACAAAAAATTGTGTCTCTTTTCCTGATAGTTGAGCAAAAGATTCAAGGAGGGCTTAGTTGATCTGACTTGGGTCATGTACTAAACTTTGAACAAATCACTGGAGCCAAGTCTGAAGGTAGGAGTGTGGTCAGGCCCATGTAATCTGTATAGATGAATAAGGAGCTGTGAGATAGCCAAAACAAAACAAACACAAACAAAATTCCTTACATATTCACAAGTCATCAAATTGAAAAGCAGCATAGACCTAGGAATAGGCAGAAATAGAAAATGATGCATGTAGTAGGATTTGAATGTCAGATAAATAGTTGATGGAAAACAGTAAGAATTAATAGTGGAAGTATAAATGTAGATTAGATGGTACCAGCCTTGAAGGCCAAAATAGAGGTTTCAAATTTGTTCCGAAGGCAACCATGATAATAATTTTGGGCGAGGAGGGAGGATATAATCCAAGAGGAGTCTCAGGTTTGTGAAAAAGCCACTTTGTATGCTTCCCTCTTTCCCTGTGTCCTGCCTAAGCAAAGGGTCCTCAGTGGAACCCTTAGCAGAGCAGAGTTCCAGAGAAGAGCCTGCACCCACCACATGCCGGGGAGGATGCCTGGATGTGGCGGCACCCCAGCCCCTGCACCCTCAGGACTGAGACCCTGGCATGGATAAGTCATGTCTTCTGCCCATGAGGAGCTTACACCTGGGGGGAAATTGATCTGAGACAAGTTACTACACTCTATATATAATTATCAGGATATATATATAGTGTGCTTAAATTTTAAAAATGTATTACAGTGAAAGGCACACTGCCACTAATCGTCCTCAGAACGATCCTCCTCACTTGGAACACAGTTATCCCATTGTTCTTGCCACTTTCTGAAGTAGTCTGGAAGTCCTGTTTTCGCAATGTCTGTATAAGGTGTGATCAAAAGTATGATGAATGCTGCTGCTGAGTGCCATCCAACGGAAATGCAGGCTTGTAAAAATGTTATGGTGTGTCCTCATCCACCTTATTTACTGGATCTGGTACTGTGTGACTCTGGCTCTTCCTCTGAGTCAAAAGGACTATGAGAGGTGAACATTTTGAATTGGTTCAGGACATTGAGGCAGCCAGAGCAGCACAATTAAAGACGCTCATGACAGAGGATTTCCAGAACTGCTTCAGAAAGTGGCAAGAATGACAGGCTAAGTGTGTTTGAAGGGCAGGGAGTATTCTGAGAAGGATTAATAGCAATATGTCTTTTACTGTAACAATTTTTTTTTAAAATTTAAGCATTCATTATATTTTCCAGTCAAACCATATGCATGTGTGTGTGTGTGTGTGTGTGTGTGTGTGTGTGTGGCAATTACATTTTAAAATGACATTTTATTACTAATGACAAGTTAGAGAAGCCTTCAGAGAAGATATACCATATGGGTTATTCTTCTGTTGGGAAAGAATATGCTCAAGATAGTCACAGGTTCCCTTCTGGCCTTCTCCTGGTTAGGAAGTAAGAATTAGAGATTGCTCTCTCCTGGATTTCTGTGTTCTGTACCCAGAACTCAGCAGCTCCACCACTCAGGAAACAAGGTTAGTATTAGTGTAGGAAACATTCATTGACTACACACTAAGAATTGTGTTATTATGATCATTAGATATAACATCTGATTTCACCCTTATAATAATTTTATGAAGCAAATATTGTTCCTGTTTCCCTGAAAAGGGAATTGAGGCCGGTATCATCAGGTGGCCTACTTCAGGGACGTGCACAAGGAAAGAGTGGAACTGAGAGTCGAGTGCAATTTTGCCCAATTCCAATGTCCAGTTCTTTGCTACTCCACTCCTCTGCCTCCCGCTCTTCCTTTACTAGTCCCAAATGGGTTACAGTTGCAGACTCAGGTTCAGTGGGCACAGTAAGGCCCCAACAGCTGATTTACAGTATTGGACTAGTATACAGAAGTGGGGTCTGAGCTCTGACTGGAGGCCCCAGTGGACAGAGAAAGGACTATGAGCCCCTGGACTTCTAGCTGTGGGTAAGGACTAGCTGTGCCCCTCTCCACACTGAGAAGCCTGTGGGGAGAGGGGACATGACTCCCCACAGGCTGTGCAGCTGCTTCTACATTATTCATCCCTTATAGAACCAGACCTTCCAAGTCACCTGATCAAATAGCCCCAGGCCCATTTCAGCCTGCAAAGGCCTTCTATTTGGATCAGTCCTCACAAGGGTAGATCATAAAGAGTCTATGGGTAGTTGTGGTGTATGGATAGAATTTGAACTTGAGACATGAGGTGTCCGTACAGTGGCACACAAGGTAGGACGGGAAGACATACAAGGCAGGCCAATGGGCTGGTGCCTTCTTTGTACTTGTTACCTGGCCCCTGTAATTAAGAAGCAAGGCTGCCTTCTACAACCTGATGAAAGCATCACTTCCTCAAGAAGAACTTCCCTGACTTCCTCCTGGACTATATGCAGGTACTGTGCATGCTGTGGTACTCCACATTGCCCTGACTTCAGTGCACATTTGGTGTTGTGTCCCCACCAAGGCATTCACTAGGCTTGCTGTGCTTCACAGGTGAGTAGTAGCATCAGGGACCAGCCAAGATCCAGCGTCAGTAAGATTTAATGAGATTTAGCAAATGGGTGAACAAAAGAATGAATGATGCTCACTTTCTCTAGGAAAAGTTTTTTGATGGTTTACCTGGAATCTTACATTCAATTTCTTTCTGCTTCACTTTGACCTCAAGATCCTATGTCAAAAGTTACGTCTGTACTTGGATTCTCACCATGGCATGGGTGTGCATTTGGTTTGTTTTTGTTATGTTTCTGTGTCTGACTCTTTCACATGGGTCTATTCTGTTTCCTCCAACAACAGCCTAAGTTCTCAAGAACAGAGACCATCTTTCCCACATTCCAGTATGGGGATGCTCAGTGGCTCTGGCCAACGGGGAGGCCGTCTAAAGTCCCAAGAGGCTGTGGGCAGGGAGGATTCTCAGCCTGCAAGTGCTCAAGAATTATATTTGAGAAAGAGACTGAACATTTCCTAATCCTATTTCCAGGTCCAGAAAAAGGGGACACATGCCTTTCTGGCAAAAGTTTTTATAAAATGCTGACCACAAACTTTCATAAAAAGATGATTCTTCCTAATGGATATCTGATGATGCTAATTGGGAAGGTTGAACTATAATGATGAAATCTCCAGAATACAATGAAGGTGCAGACAAAGCTACTCCCAAGTAGTTTACCTGCAGTGTGCATCCAGACCTGCCCTCCATGGACTAAGACAACCTTTGAAATAGACCATGCAGGTACCACATGAATGTACCACACAGATATCCCTGTCTGGGTAGTACTCCTGAAGTGTGGAACACTCATGTTACAATCATTGAGATACTTTCCATACATCTTTCCTATTGTCCTGATACCAAGTATTTGGCTTCTTAGTGCTAATCTTTTCAGCAATCATGTTCTCCTTGGCTCCAGTTTTGTAGGTGCTTCTTTTCTGATGAAACTGCAAATTTTTTAAATCTTTCAGCTCTATTTTTTGTTCCTACTTCTTACTATAGATCTAGCTAAGAGCAGCTACCAGTATCCATGGCATAGCCTGAACATCGGGCTGCTTTGAAATTTCCTCCACCAAATCAATTAGTCCACTACCTTTAAATTCAGCTTCACACAAAGTCTTAGGACGTGAGCAAAACATAGACAAATTATTTGCCAAAATAATACATGTCCTCTAGTCCAGTTTTCAGTAGACTCTTTGTTCTTCCCCTCTGAAACCTCAAGAGTTTGTCCTCTACCATCTGCATTCCTATCAGCATCCTGATCTTCTGAGTTCCAACCATAACTGCCCATCAAGCTCTTATAGTAACCTGGGGTTTCTCTAACACACTTCTTCAAACTTTTCCGAACTTCTCCCACAAAGAAGTTCCAAAGGCTTCTGAGCTACATGGTTAGGTATAGTCACAGCAACAATGCCACTTTCAGTAACAGTTTTCTGTATTAGTCACTTTCCTAACACTGGGTCAAAATATCTGACACTTAAAGGAAGAGATATTTATTTTGGCTCATGTTTCAGAGGATTAATCCATGGTTAGCTGCCTCCAAGGCAGAAATGGCATGGTGGAAGGGCATGATGGAAGGGCATGGCAGAAAAAGGCTGCTCAACACCTGTAGCCAGGAAGCAGAGAGAGAAGGGAAGAACTGAGGACAAGAACACACCCTTCCAGGTTATGACACCTATGACTCACTTCCAACTAGGCCCCACCTTCTAGCAGCACATTCAAACATGCACTTAGCAATGAATTCATCTACTGATGAGTACAAGCACTCTCATTATCCGATCACCTTTCAAAAGCCATGTGTCTAAATACGTGGGACTGTGGAGGGTTGTTTCAAATCTAAACCATAACAGTGCTTCATGCAATTTTTGTTTTTCTTTGTGACCTCAATGTCCTGAAATTCCTTCTGAATTGGCAACACATCTCATTTTCCACTTAGTAAATATGTCCACCATTTATGCTCTGGGCAACATTTTGACATTTGTCACTGAATCTTTTTCATTTTTCACTTATTTTGTCTGATTGATGATATTCTTACTACTTAATGCCTATAAAACTATGACTACATTAAGTTATAATAAAATTATCCCTGAAGTTTGTAAGCAGATGTGGGGTGTGTGTGTGTGTGTGTGTGTGTGTGTTTATGTTTATGATAACAGTGCTTACATAATCTCCAAGACAAGGGGCCCTGGGGATTCACACACAGTGATGGAACAGTTGGTTTAAATTAGGTTTCCATGTGAAATACAGTATGGCTATTTTTTTCCTAGCATTGTGGGAAAGTGTATGGAAAATGATTTGACTGATAGGAAATAAATCTGGATGCATGATCAGAATTGAGACACAAACCTAGTAGTGCTCTGTGCCTGTTCTGTGAAGCAGGCCTCTCCAGGGGAGGAGAATTGACCATTTTTGTCACTACATGGTGGTAGAATAGCCTGAAAGAAACTCTGATTTGCCATGAATTTCAACAGGAAATGAGCTAATAGTATGGAAAGAATACAGCCAGAGGGCTCCAGTTCTAATCAATTAGATGACTTTGAAGAACCAGTTTGGCTTTCCAGGATCTCATTTTTATCTATGAGAGAAAGATTTGAATTTCCAACTCTAAGAGTTGACAGTGTTGTAATTTTATGTGTTTGTTGATGACTTTCCATTGTAGCTTAGAGCTCATGGAAAGTAAATCAGACTAAAGAAAGAATTGGACAGTAGCACCAACCGCAGGCAGCTTCTGTTGGCAAAATAACTTCTTGGCGTAGCAGAGCCAGGGTTTCATAAAGCAACTTTTATCCAGGTGAATGAACAAAGCATGAAGGCAGCACGCAAGGGATTGCTCATAGCTGCTGGAGAAGAGCTGCCTCTGGGAATCCCAGAGGGTTCCTGGGGTGATCTGAACAGGGCTTGTTCTAGAGGTCTGGTTCCAGATCTGTTCTGATGTTGCCTAGAAGTCAGTGTCATCCAGGGCAGCAGAGGGGAGCAGTGGAATGTCTTGGGCTTGTGACCAGGCTCGGGGTGGCAGGTGGCCCGTCGTGTTTTATTTCAGCATATTTTTGAAGGGAAAAGGTAGACTATTTCTCCAGTGCTCCTGGCTAGTACCAGATTGTAGCCCTATTTCTATCACTAAAATTCCCTACTGCTACTATTTCTCTACTTGTTTTTGTATAGGGATAGGAAATATGGGGTGAATATAAATCCTTTGCATTTTGTTTTGTTCTTTGTTTTATTTTCATTTTACAAATAATTTTTGGATACTCTTTTTGGTATCTTTTTTTATTCCAGCTTTGTCTCCAAATGCCCAGCTCCAAATTGAGTGTTTAGGATGATTGACCCAGGTTCATCTATAAAGAAACTGTCACTTTTCATCAGATAAAAGAAAGAGCACTAGACTGGAAGTCCTAGTTTTGACATCAGCAAGAAATCTAATCTCAGAGTGCTGGATGTGGTGGCACACACCTGTGATCCCAGAACCCAGGAGGCTGAGGCAGGAGGATTGCCATGAGTTTGAGGCCAGCATAGTGAGTTCAAGACCAGCTTAGACTACACAGCAAGACCCTGTCTCAAAAAACTAAAAAAACAAGGAACCGTGACCTCAGAAATTCATTCCTCCCATGAACCATAGATTCTTGATCTGGAAAAAGAGGATTGAACTGGCCTCTGCAGTTGCTGCCAGCACTAAGCGACATTAATTCTTACCATATTTTCGACTTGTGAGCAGTATAACCTTGACCTTGAACTCTCATTTCCTGCAGTTGTTTAATCACCATGAAATCTGTTCAGACTTCATTCTCACACAAGCTGTGGAAGTGTTACTCTCCAGGTTTCAGCACTGTTGCTGACCCAGCTGTAGCCAATGGGGCCATGTGGGGTCAAAACCAAAGCTTTGGTCTGTTAGCAACTGCGCTCATCAACTCTGATGTTAGCCAGGATAGACCTAGTAACTTAGATGGACACTAGTGCCTAAACACCAAAGTATGGGCAGCAGCAAAACAATCTTAGAACTTAAGCAGATATTAAGCTGCTTAGCAAGGCTTCACATTATAAAGGAGGGATGTAGATATGAATTTTTGTTAACTATTGTACTCCAGCCTGTGTAGTGGAAAAAATTAATCACGTTTGAATAAATTAATCCAAGAGCTGCAGAACATTTAAATTTGTATATACACACTGGCATTAGTGAGAGGTTAATAGTGCAACCTCTGGATCAGACACCCTAGGTCGAAATTCAGCTTTTGCCACCTAATGGTTGATGACTTTATACAAGTCTCTGAGGATATTAATAGTCCCTCACTCTTAGCATTCACTCAGGATTGTTGTGAGAGATAAATAAACTAACATAGGCAAAATGCTTAGAATCGTTCCTGGCACATGGTAAGTGCTGTATAAATATTCGTCCTCAATAATTTGGCATTTGAAAAGCGTAATAGATAATATTTACGTCAAAAATGTTAAAAATTGTTTTATACTTTTTCATTTGATAGTATAGATATTTACTGATTGATAAATGTCTTTATGAGCTAAGTGCACTGATTGCATCTAATCTTGACGTCTATCAGTCAAATATTTTTCCATCAAAATTATTCTTAAGTTTTGTTTTCTTAACAGTCTCATGGAATTGTGCAAATCAAGAAGGATCATGTAAGTTTCCCTTTTTGCTAAATGTGGGATGAAGAAGCAGAGAGATTAATGGTCTCTGTGCAGTCCCCATCAAAGCAGTGACAGAGCTAGGTTTTCACTGAGTCTTTCCTATCCTAATATTAATAATTTTTTTCAAAACCGAAGAGCTTTCTTGTGAAAAAGTTTTCATCCAGCTCCCAACACAGGTTCAGTGAATGCCCCTTCTGTGTCTTCCAGGTGAGCTCCTGGGTGACGTGGCTGATCCTGACAGCGGGATCCATGGAGGAGAAGCGAGAAGTCTTCTCATATTTGGTGCACGTGGCCAAATGCTGCTGGAACATGGGCAATTACAATGCTGTCATGGAGTTCTTGGCAGGCCTCAGGTGAGTCAATAGAAACATGGTAATCTGGGCAGTTTCCTCTCGTCAGCCAAATGGCACTGATTTCAACCTCTGGGAATCTACATTCATCCAAACTAGGCGATTGGTAGTGATCATTTTGGAGAATATACTCTCCTCTTCCAGCCCTGTGAGACCTGTCTCTTAAAGATGCTGCAGAATGCAGACTCTGTAACCTGGTCATGATCCTGCTTCATTGTGTCTGCACTGATCGCAGGTCCTTGGCCAAGCTGAGTGAAATGACCAGGTTGCATGACCCATCGGCCCTGTCACTGGTCCCTCTCTTCCCCTTCCTGTCCATAAGCCCCACTGCCGTCTCTTTTCTCAGTTCTGCCTATGACTTGCCAGGGCACTGTAAGCTCCTACCATTTCTTACCCCTTGTAATAATAATTGCTAACACTGACAAGAAGCCTCCAATGTTAGCTCTCTCATTATTGTGTACTCACTGTATATCAGGTCCTGGACTAGCTAAGTATATTCCATACATTATATCTTTTAATTCTCAAAACTTTTTTGAAGTGGATACTGTTATTATTCCCATATTGTGCCAAGCTAAGAGAAGTCATTCACCCAAGATCACCTGGCATGGCTGGGACATAATGCAGACGGCCTGGATTTCAGAGCCTGTGATCATGACCACTGTGATGTCCTGCTCTTATGCCTTCTTTCTCCATCAAGCTGATACAATTGCCATCCCACCATGAAGCCTCCTCAGTTAGTTGGCATGAAGTAACTGCCTTCGCTCTATGGAAGGCAGCATGGTGTGTGAGGAAGGAGAGGACAAATGACCAGTTAGTAACGTGGCATCAAGTCGTGCTTCCCCAAGGAGTAGCTCTTTGATCTGGTCAAATTACCTGACTTCACTGAGCCTCAATCTGTAAAATGGGGATTAGACCAAAAAGCACCCACCTCTCTAGGTAGATGTGCCAGGCATGTAGTAAGACTGCAGAAGGAGAAACTCTTGTTTTTATTGTTTCTTGTGACTCACCATGACTGTGGAGCTTCTCTCTATAAATAAATCTTGCTTCATAACAGTATAATAGTGAGATTTTTCTTGATTCTCTAGGTCCATAGGTAGAGAGAGCAGATGGAGAGAGGAGATGAAAAGTCCTTCAGTGGGAAATCTTTGTCCTTTTGAACTTTCTTAACTAAGAATAAACTCAAATTATCGTGTCATTGGCATTTAAAATGGCCATATAAATGCACCAGGCATAGCTCAAAAAAAGTAAAACCAGAATAAAATTCTTGGAAAATAGAAGATTATATCCAGATGATTCTAGTTCTCTTTGTTTTCTGCTAAGAATCTATGTTAACATTTATCCTAAGAAAAAACTGTATGTTATGATAAAATAGTTCTTCAGTTTTTTTTAGTTTGGGGGGTTTTTGTTTTTGTTTTCTGAGTCAGTGTTTCACTACATAGTCCAGGCTGGTCTTGAACTCACGATCTTCCTGCTTCAGCCTCCCAGGTGCTAGGATTACAGGCATGTGGCGCCATGCCTGGCAAAATAGTTCTATTTTAATGATGCTTGTCCTTCCATGTTTCACTGCAAGCTGGTGCCCCTCACCTCCTCTTCTCATGGACAAATTGGTCTTCATAGCTGGTGCTGACTCCCTCCAAAGTGAGCACCCAAAAGAGCAAGGCACATGCTGCTTTGCTTTTTATGTCTTCACCTCAGCAGTCACATCCTGTCACTTCTACCTTACTGTACTGATCACACAGAATCAAGGCTGAGTCACTGTGGGTAGGACCCACACAGAGGCGTAGAGCCACCAGGCATGCGTGAGTGGAGACCATCTTGGAGACAGGCTGCCACATTCCATGTTTTAGATTCTCTTAATGAAAGAGTGACCTCAGAGTGACCCTGGAAAACCTAGAGCGAATTTGACTTTTAGACCAATTTAGTAGGAATTCAGAATCCAAGAAGGCCTCAGAGTTGAGAGTCTCTTAGATAAGGAATAACATCGAACCAACCCACTGACCCTTGTGCATTTTGTCTTACGTCCCTCACCCTCAGTCTCTTAGTTTCATGCTCTTATATTTGGCCTAACATTAAACTGGTCTTTACCAAAAGATGGGAAACTTACCAGGTATAATTACCTCGTTAGTTGGAACAGTATATATAGATAAGTTGCAAATGTTCTTTTGATGGGATGATTATGGAAATAGAATTTGTGTGTGCACTTTTAGGCTTGAAAGTATTTAGACTCGAAGTTATTTAACTCCATCAGGATTACTACAGGTTTTTCATTTTTTTAAGCAATTGGATGGGAAGAAGGAGCATCATTATTGTTAAATTACCTTTTGTTTTTCTGTAGACATTGTACATGTTGCGTCCTCTCATTAAATTGTCAATTCTTTTAAAGAAAAATTCAGAGTTCAAAAATTTATAATCAAAGGCATTTATTCAATTGCGCTGTCAATGTATTTATTTATTTATTTATGTTTTGTGTGTGTGGTGCGGGGGATCAAACTCAGGGCCTTATGCTTGCAAGGCAAGCACTCTAATCACTGAGCTAAATCCCCAGCCCCTGTGCTGTCAATTTAAAATAAAACAAACAATAGGAAAATCATTAAAGGAAATAATACGACACATCCAGATAGTAGAATAATATTTAGCTGTCAAAATTGATGTTGAATCCTAGCACAATGACACACACCTGTAATCCCAGCTACTTGGAAGGCTGAGACAAGAGGATTGTGAGTTCAAGTCCAGCCTAGAAAATTTAGTGAGACCCTGTCTCAAAATTTAAAAGAAAAAAAAGATGTTTATGAAAGACTTTATATTGTTGGAAAACAGATGATGTGCAGTGACTAAAACTGTCTGGGAACAAAGCTGTCTATATCTAATAACCTTGGCGATATTTACACACCCAGATAGAACTAGATAGTTAAATTATACTAGAAGAAAATACACTGAATGTTGTCAGTATATGTAGAATTGTGGGTGATTTTTCCACATTTTTAGTTTTTGTTTTGCTTTTATGTTTGCTTGGAAGTTTGGCTGTTATTGTTTTTGCTTTTGTTTTTTATTTTTTAGTTTGTATAATTAGCATCTGGCAACTTTATAATCATAATTTTAAAATAGGCCAATTCTCAATCTTAAGAAATATTAATTGATCTTTGCTGAAGTTTGTCTTTTACCCTCAAGTGGACTTTGTTGACTCTATTACCTATTCAAAAGAGATGCTAATAAATAATGAGAACCATGTCTCAGTCATTCATTTGCTTTGCTTATTTGTACCTCCATTTAATTGCCAAAAAAAAAAGAATCCTTACTGCTTTGTAAGAATCCAGTTGTAAGATAAGCTGGACTTAGTGGTGTGAAATCAGAAAACAATTTTATTTTTCCAACTGCTCTCCCTCCACCACCCAGATCATACACAGGGAGATTCTGTGGCTTTTCCGTCACTCTTTTTTTTTTTTTTTTGCAGGGCTGGGGGGATGATGCTGGGAATTGAACTCAGGTCCTTGTACTTGGTAGGCAAGTGCTCTGCCGAGGAGCTAAATCCCCAACCCCTTCCAGTCTTTCTTGAGCTTAATAAGCAATCTCATCTCCACACTTATGAATATGAATGAATTTCAGAAACATAAGACTGTGTTTAAAAAAAAAAAGCAGGTGGCCTAAAATTCTGTAATTTACTTAGCAATATATGCATATGTTAGAAAAGTATAAAGAATTATCAGAGAACGAGAACACCAGAGTCCCAGTGGGGTCTGTGCTTTGTGAGGAATCCACTGTGTCCTCATCCATATTGTTGATGTTTGACTGCTTTAAACGGAGAGGTGGTCACATGGGTGTTTGTTATGTTGTGTTTTTTATGTCCTTTCAATGCCACATATATCACATAATGATTTTTAATCCAGTCTGATCTAAATCAAAATTTCAATCTCTCAATTTATAGTGTCTCCTTTTCCCATATTTCACAGCCCAACCCATCTCAGAAATTTATGATGGGGTGGGAGTGTCCGAAGATAAAGACAGAGGAGAGGAGAGGAGGGGAAGGCAGGGCTGGGGGGCAGAGGAGGAAAGGGGAAGGGAAAGAAGAGAGGAAGGACAGGGGTGGAGGGAGCAAATGGTCCCTACTCTGCTGGGGCAGTTATACTCTGCCCTCGTTGCCCGCACAAGCTGATGTGGGCAGTTTTAGTGTCTCCCCCTAGTTTCTCTTTCTAACTGCTCCCCCTGCCTTGTCCTATAGGAGCTTCCCATGGTACCATTATCTGCCAGTACACCCCACAGGCCACCACCCAGTCCCCACTCCCCAGATTCTAGCTCTGGAAGTCTTCCCTCCCACTCTCTTCCTGCTAGGGTCACCTCATTTGGCAGGTGGGCCTTTCAAAACAGCTCAGGCCCAGCCTGCTCCCACAGTGTCCTCTCCAGACTCAGGAACCACCAGCACTTTCCCTTCCAACTCTGCAAATGCAGGACACGTCTGCCTTTGCCAGCAGGTAGTTGCAACCAGCCTCTCCTCCTGAGGTGAGAGTGATACACCAGGACATGGGTCAGTGTCTTCACGGAGTTCACCTGAAGCCTTGGTGCATGGGTGACTATCCACCTTCTCGCATGAGCGCTCCGCCATTTCTCCGGGGCAGTTTTCCTCCCTGTCCACGCAGATCCACCTCCTCAGCGTGGGCCTGAGGAGGGTGAGGGAGCACCAAAGGCTGAGCTGTTGGAGTACACACTCGTGACGATGTGACGATACTCACTTTAGAAGGAGGAGTGCAGTGCCACTTGCTGATATCAGCAGCAATTTTAAAATAGGAAAAGTCCCATTTAACATCCCATTATGCAAATAATATTCTAAGACAAGGTTTCCCCAGCTGGACTGGTAGCGTAATGTCAAAGCTTGATTCAAAAAGAAACAATTCTCCAAAGAAGCCCAAACAGCAGTATCACTAAGGGACTTACAGATCAGAAGAAAGGAATAGACCAGGTTTTCTGCAGGCACCCTTCTGTGAGGATTTGTACAAACTTATTGTCCACTCTGTTTCCCTTTTGGTTACAGCTGCCAAAAAAGCTCCAACCTACACCAAGTGCCCAGTTTCCATGATTTTCTCATCATGTCTGCCTATGTTTGTTTGTATCCTTCCTATTTAATTTTGAGCTTCAATGTACAAAAACAATATTCTTATTATTTGGGGGTGTGTAGAAATCCTAAACAACTATTCACAAGTAGAGAACACTTAGAAGGTAATCAGAATGGATATGCGTGGAATTTAAGCTATTCACTGAAAGCTGTATTATTTCTCCTTCAGTCTAAAATAATGTCATTTACTCGCAACAGGTCTAGAAAAGTTCTAAAGATGTGGCAGTTCATGGACCAGTCTGACATTGAGACCATGAGGAGCCTGAAGGATGCAATGGCTCAGCACGAGTCCTCCTTGGAGTACCAGAAGGTGGTGACGCGGGCCTTGCACATCCCCGGCTGCAGGGTGGTTCCGTTCTGTGGGGTGTTCCTAAAGGAGCTGTGTGAAGCGCTAGATGGAGCCTCTGGCCTCATGAAGCTTTGCCCGCGGTACAATTCCCAGGAAGAGACGTTAGAGGTGAGGCCTTCCACAGTCAGCATGCTCTGAGGAGCGTGTTTCTACCTGTCCATCAGGCCCTGTCTGTACTCGCAAACGCGATGAGACATCTCTCACTGAGCCCAGCGTCATCCTTGTGTTGTTTCTGGGTAGCAAGTAGGTTCTTAAAGGTTCTGAAGAAAAGTGTCAACTAGCACTGTTTGGAGCTCAACATTGTTAGGTTTAATGTGACACTGTGTAAGTACAAGTGGAAAGGAATGTTGTTTTCTTGTTTTTATTTTAAAGGTTCACAGTTTTTCTTACTGGGTGGGAATGTGTACATTCAAGGGGATAAAGAAAGTCAACTGAGAATGTTAACTTTCTCAAGTCAATGGCAGAAATAATGGGGAACGTGATCAAGACTGCCTTCTCCTGCTTTGTGTGAAGATGCGGCGGAAGCCAGTGCCCTGTCCAAACCTGAGCTCCAGGCTCCTGCTCCCAGCACCCCCACTCTCCCAGGTCCACAGCTCCTGGCTTCTGGGTGGAGAGGATGGTGTGAGCTTTGACTCGAGGCACTGGGCTTTAGAGAAAAGGGACATGGAGCAACTGGAAGGAAAACGTAAGGAAAGTGGTCTCTGACATGCTTGAAATGAAAGAAGAGACTTCAGAAAGGCGCTTTATGGAGATTTAGAGGCGTCCCATACTCAGAAGTACCACACCCGCATCTAGGGTCATTCTCACCATTGTGACAGCACTCTGTCCTGGCCTTTCTCACACAGGCACACGTACAGACACAGTGCATACACACACGTGCACCCACACACACATTCTTGAAGTGGAAAGACTTTCCTAAAACTTCAGACGTTTTTGTGTCACCTGCAAACACAGATATCACCTGATAACAGGAAGATTTGAGTCCCAGACAAGTGCAGGCAACACCACTGGCTACCATCTCTTGGACTTAGCAGCTGGGGTAAAAGTATAGGAAATGAAGGCGAAAACTTGAATGAAGCCTCTCAGGCTCTACCCACACAAGCCTCCTCACATCATGGAAGAGAGAGCTCCACCGAGAAGCTGAAAAACTACGGAGGAGCCGTGGTCTCCCTGTAGGACATAAGAGCAACAAAGCAAAACATTACCTTTTCTTAATGCTTTCATCGGGCTCCAGTCATTTCATCTCGTTTCACAGGACAGGATACTTTTATCTTGGTTTTTCTCAATTCTCACTACAGGAATAAAATAATTCTGCCCTTCCTCTGTAAAGTAGCTGACCATTTCCCTAGGGAGTCCTGAAATAATATTGCTTCTTGTATTTTAAATTCTAATTGCAGTGTTGATTCCTAGAGGACTAAAATTGTTTCAGTGAAAACAAGTGTAAGCTTTGATATTTCACATGGTGAAGTGAAAAAAAAAATGTTTTTCCTGGAGATTCTTGTTTTCTTTCCAGTAAATTAGGCACAAATGCTTGTTATTTATTGCTTTTATGATTTAGTTTTCCTAGCCAAGTAGGTTATGCAGACCTATTATGTCAAGTTGCAATAGCAATTTCTCCATGTATTTTTCTGTAGTTTGTAGCAGATTACAGTGGACAAGATAATTTCTTACAACGAGTAGGACAGAATGGCTTAAAGAATTCAGAGAAAGAATCTACTGTCAACAGCATCTTTCAGATCATCAGGAGCTGCAGTCGGAGTCTGGAGGCAGAGGAGGAGGACAGTCCCAGTGAAGGGGACAGCTCTAGGAAAAACTCCTTGAAGGATAAAACTCGATGGCCGTAAGTGTTACGTAGTAAAAAGGGAGAACTCACCTTTCTTCCTCTTGACTAACACATTTGTCTTTAAGCCATGCTTTTTTACATTCAAACCTTGCCAACTTTGAATTAGGATTTGCTTTTCTCATTTTTCTGCTTTGCTCTAAAAGTACTGCTCACAATTTAACTCTTGTCTTTAGTTATCCCCTTTTTAAAGAAGATGTGATTTATCATTTTTAAAAATTAAGCTTAACTGATACATAAGAACATAAAAATTGTACATACTAGTTGGATACTTGTTGTTCTTTAAAACACACACACACACACACACACACACCCCAAGGGCCATCCTGCCATTTCTAAAACTTCAACAAATTAAATTTCAGGACTTAAGCCATGATCTCTAGGGCCGCGGATTTAGCTCAGTGGTTGGAGTGCTTGCCTTGCAAGCATGAGGCCCTGAGTTCAATTCCCGGTACCGAGAAAAAAAAAAAAAAAAAGACAATGTGGGAGCCGTGATCTCTTACTGATTTCAGAGTTTCTGTAGTAGTGGTTCTTATTAATCCCTGGGGTGATGGGCTGGCCTCTGATTTAGTGGGTCTGGGGTAATACCCAGACATCGGTAGTTTTAGCAGCTGTATTCAACTTCTGGGTGATTGTAAGTCATGAGGTCCAAGGAGCTCACTTTGAGAAACACTGCCGTGCTCTGGGAGGTGTGTTACAATCAGCCCCGCTCATACAACGGATCTGATACGTCAGTTGTTCAGTTGTCCTCGAGCTGTTTGTCAGCCGGCATAGCTGTCTAGCCAGCCATGCTCACCCAGAGCTGAGAAAAAGGAGGAAAATCAATGGGCTTGGAGACATTGCCTTTCTTCAAGCCTAACCTCAAATGGCAGAGTCTTGCCTGGGGACTGGGGAAGGAATCCTTTCGAGCCACCCAAACTATTTGGTCTACTGGCCCTGGTGTTTTTACCTGTGAAAGGTTTTGTTTGTAGTCACTACTTGAGTTATACACTACAGTTGTCTTGGAATCCTTATACATGTATATGTATGTTCGCAAGATGCTACTGTTTGTTTGAAAAGCTTTTTCTGCTTTCGTATGTGTGTGTGCACGTACACATGCACTACATTGGGAAAGACAACAGTATTTTTAGAAAATAGCTTCTTTGGATTTGTGCTAGATCCTTAGAATTTATTATAAATACAGAAATGAACATCCTGTGTAGGAGTCCCTAACACTATTGTGTTTTAAGAAAGTAAACCTGAATTCCAGATTTCTCCAAGGCTTTTGGGCTTTCTTCCAAACCTCATTTCCTAGCTCATTCCCTCACAGTGGGATCAAAGATTAGCTGTTGTCGCCCTTACCATAGTGTCTGAGGCCTAATGTTCAATATCTCACTGATATCTTCTATCAGTTCTTTTGTTGTTGTTTTAGTTTATCTCAAACCAGAATATTTGAATGTTTTCTTAGTAACAAATTGGTGACATTAGTGGTAATCTAAGAAAGTGAGCTTTGTACAAGAAGTATGTGTGCACAGGAAGCATCTTCTAGCCATTTAAGTTTTTAATATATATCTATCCTATCTACCCATCTCTCTATATAGGTATCTATGTATATATCTACTTCCTTCCACAAAAGATTTATAGGTGCTTATAAGAATAAATAAGAATAAATTGA
The DNA here is from genome assembly GCA_004026905.1 of Hystrix cristata. NCBI lineage: Eukaryota > Metazoa > Chordata > Mammalia > Rodentia > Hystricidae > Hystrix > Hystrix cristata. Next base: position 15,161 of record PVJO010000277.1, on the reverse strand, counting down.
GGATATTACAATAAAGGAAAATAAGGATAGGGAAAAATACATAAAAATGTACACTATGGAGTCTGTATAGTGACTAAATTTTGTTCTGAGATTCTTAGTGGCCAAAGGAGAAAGAGGATCTCAATTCATTACAAATTTCACAGTATTTATACGAAAAATTAAACAGATGCCTGGGAGACATACGCCTTTTCCTCCTACTGAGATCTGCTTGAAATTCCTGCCTTAAATCCTACTCTTAGGGCATATCATCCATAAATAGATAAAGTAATGAATTCCAAATGGCATTTTTAAGCCAACCTTCATTTGCAGCCAGGTGTCTGTTTGTGGATGTGTGTGTTATATAAAGATATCAACTAAAAATGACCCTCAGGAATCCCACCTTTGATTGACGTCCAGAGACCTAGATAAACTCTGAACCTTCTTTTTACCTTCCTTTCCTTTTCCCTGAGGTCCTCCAAGTGATAAATTTTTCCAGTCTTTGTATCACCCTCATTAAATTTTTATTTCCAATTTTCTGCTTATTCTCTTGTCTTCTTTCTCTAATCATGTTGTCATCTATATCCGAAGATTATTCTTTTCCATTGCTCATTTTCCAGACCCTGTTGTAAGCACTCATGGAAAGGGGGGGAAACACAAAAGTATAAATATTTGTTTTACAAATCCTATGAAGTCATGTTGAAATCCTCACTTTGAGACCTTTGTTCCTCACCCCCAAGTAACTGCCACTCTGAAAGGAACCTCTGAACACACGTGAGAGGCGGAAGGCGTGTTTAATCAAATTCACTGAAACCCCAGATAGGCAAGCACTGTTTCCATAACCATCGGCCTGGACTTAGGAATCCCATCTTGATTCAGAGCCTCACATTAAAGTGTCCAGGGTCGTGTGTGGCCAAATGAAACACACAGATCCTGAAGACCAAAGAAATGGGGTGCTGTTGGTCTGGTGGAAACAAAGACTGCATAAACAGTAACCTCCAGCCTCTGTTCCTGTGGTAACCACCAACTCTGGGGAAATTACAGCAAAGAAAGGACAGCTGGGCGTGGCAGTGTACACCTGAAATCTCAGCACTCTGAGAAACTGAGGCAGGAAGATCGCAGGTTCAAGCCCAGCCTGAGCAATTTAACAAAACTCTATCTCACCATAAAAAAATAAAAAGGGGACTGCAGGTGTAGCTCAGTGTGAAGACTCTGAATTCAATCCCCAGTACTAAAAAAAAGAAGAAAAAAAAAAAGGAAGAAAGAAAGAAAAGAAAGGACAATCTCCCAGTCCTTTGGTTCACTCAGCCTGCAGGGTGCTCTTGTGATTCTTCTGAAAACTCAGCTACTCCTGCCAGGAAACCTGCTGGAAACACTCACAGCAGCCCCAGAAAAGTGACCATAAAAAGTTCAAGAGCTCAGCAGGACAGGAAAAGAGTTGAAACTATCTCCAAGTGTGAATGGGACCTTAAGGTAAACTTGTCTAACCTCTGCGTAGACGAGGAAGTGGTGCCGAGAGAACCGAAGTCATGGCCTCAGCAATAAATAGTGCCAGAGCCGATGCTCAGCCTCAGGGCAGGGCCCTGTGTCCTGCATTAGTTAGGTATTTCTCTGCACTGGCGAGGGCCTGCGCCTAGGCTTATCTTGTAGAATAGGAACATCTGGATTCTAAAACATTCCACTTATATTTCATATAGCCCATAAAGCTCATTTATGGTAACCTTTTTAAATTTATGAACACAAAGCATAAATAAGCTGTGCCTGGGTAGGTATGTTTAAATCATGGAGAGATAAGAGTAACATGAGGGTCCACTGTTGGCAAATGGAAATTAAGAATATTAAGGTGTGGAGAAAAGAGTGTTAGGCCAGAGCTGCAAGCTCTTGGTCTCATCGTTTCCAACACTATTGACTTTGTTCAGGTGCTGCAGCTTAAGAAGGGTCAGTACGTTTGGAGAAACAGGATATGTGTAAGTAGTTCAGACAGAAATTTAGAGTGGAGGCTGCTAGAGTTCACTAAGAACTCAGACCTCGAGGTCTCCAGGCCTGAGACTGAATCTTGGCACCACTACTTACTGTTTGTGTCACCTGAGTACTTGACTTCTCCTTACTAAACTTTATTTTGTTACCTGTAAAATGGAAAGGATAACTGATGTGAGGCTTATGTGAGACAATGTTTGTAACTTAAGCAACATGCATGGTGGCCACTGTGGTTAATGTCTACCATTCCACCCTCTACAGGCCAAGCTGAGGTGCTGGAGTGCAGCGCTTAGGGGTAGCCATCCTTTTTAGTAGTGACCACGACAGGGGCACCCCTCAGTTTTGCTCTTCTTACTTAGTAGAGAAAGCTGTGTCCTGTGCCCTCCCTACCCAAACTGCCTTAGAGACTTGCCTGAAAAATAATCTAACCCCACAGGGATAGAAACTAAGAGAGGTAAACATAAGAAAGTAGAGTACTATATCTGCAAAAAGATTGTAGTTACCAGGATTAACCAACCTGGACACGTGTATCCATATGCATATACAATGTGATAAAATGATAGGAATTTAATAACTTATCTTCCAAAGATGATGTAGGTAAGTCCTAATCTTGCAAACGCCACCATGTACAGCAGACTGCTACAGTTCAGCCGGGTCCTTAACATGGTCCCCCTTCCCAGCTTTGCTGCAGATGCCAAAGACCCTCTATTTCTCCCTTATGTCATCTCATTGGCCAAAATCTGAGCACGGTCCTGCTTCTGTGACTTATACCAGAGAGAACCATTTTCTACTACCTGCATAAGATCCAGTTTATGAAAGTGTGATGGATGTATATAAAATGCTTCCTCTGAGTGCCGTCCAGTGGAAAAGCAGGGATATTCAGTACAAGAAGCAGCATATCAAACCCTAGTAACAGTGTGTGAAAAGTTATGATTGAGAGAAGGCGTATTTTAAAGTGTGCCATAAATCATGGGTCGCAGCACATTTCATTGTAGTTGCATGATCTTGCCACTTCAGATTCTGTCGACTGAAAACATTACGGTGTGCCTTCATCTGCCTAATTCATCAAATGTAGCATCATGCAACTTCTAGCTCTTCTGCAATTCCAAAATGACTGTGAAAGGTAAAAATTTTGAATTGATTCAGGACACTGAGGCAGCCTTGATGGCACAACTAAAGACTCTCATGAAAGAAGACTTGCAGAACTGCTTCAGAAACTGGCAAGATAAGTGTGTTCTAAGTGAGGGAGAGTATTTCGAGGGGGATTAATGGCAATATGTCTTTTACTATAACTTTTTTTTAATTTATACATTAACCATATTTTTGTTTATCATACCTTGGTTTACCACTTCAGTCACAACTTGAAACAGGACACCAGTTTGCCAGAGAAACAGTGTTTGTATGAGCGGTTTTGTTCCGTAATACTGACTTTCTGAACACAATCCAGATAATAATAATAACAACAATAATAATAAGGCAACATTTATTATGCTGATTTTACTAAGACTCTACTTTTTTAAAAAAATATACTGAATACTTTACATTTATTAGATAATATAATCTTTGCAACATTTTTATTTTACTCCAGAGCTCACAAGCTGGCGGGGGTGGGACCTAAATCCAGGCATACTGGCTCCAAAGTACACATACTATCCAGGTATAATTTAGAAACTGCTTGTAGTTGTGCTGTAGTTGAGAAAGGTGCTATGTTAATTAAAAGCAAGAATTTTCCAGAGGAGAAGTTTTTGAAACATTAGATATTTATTGCAGAGAACAGGGAACAGCTGTAGCAAGTCATTTGGAAGAGGTGATTTTCTTCTATTTTAAAGCATTAATTTTAGGCGTATTTATCACTTCATGATTCATGTTCAAATAATCATTTTAAATCTGTCAAAAGTGATAAATTCTTACAAAGAAAATATATAACCAGGTTGATGAATGGCCCTTGGCAGCTAATATAATATTTCATCGGGAAACATTAGAAAAATGTCTAGCTGTCAGCTTATGGTTTCTAACTGAAGGATGCTGTAGAAGCTCTTCAGGGGTAGGACAAAAACCTTCCTTTTATTTTCACTGCTTGGTCTTCTCCCTAAGGCCAGTGCCCTAGGCGCGACAAGGTGCTTTCATTGCTGGCTGACCACATCTTTGATCTCTGGTTAACATTATTTGGTTCCTAAATAACTCTTAATATTCCACCTACTCCTTCTTGTAAACCCACAGAAAATTCTTTCCTGAAAGAATCAGACACAGAACTGCACAGAATTCGTTCTATCAACTAAGAGACCAAAGCAACTTGTAGTTTCCTGCTTGAAATGAACTTATTTTATTACAAACAATTGTCAATTTTATTTTGGAAATTAGTCCCTGGAAGAATGCTTTTTAATGGAATTATTACCATCTGGCATTAGTTCTTTTTCTGTTTTAAAGTCAAAGTGACGCCAAGAAAGACAGTGTCCCCTCACCCCCAGCTTACATCATCTCTGAGAGGCAGAAACAGGCTCCAGAAAAGTCATATAATTTTTCTATCCAGATGCTGTTTTTCATAATGCCTGTAATTTTTCACTGGTAACTGCTTGATTTCTCTCAGAACTTAATTTAAAAGTAATCTAGGAAATAATGTTTGTCTTGCTAAATTAAAATCAGAAGTTCTATGTCGAAATTAACATAAATTGTGTTTTAATAAGAGCTAATACTCACCAACTGAATCCTTTTTGCTGTTAAAACAACAACAACAACAAGTGTGACATGGGGAATGTGGAAATGGTCTCGGGGGAAGAACTTGGAAGTGGCCTCTAAAGAAAGCCCCTCCGGAGGCACAGCTGGGCTGATTTAGCTTCGAGGAGAGGAAGTGAGGGAGAAATGCAAGGAACGAACCCTGATCTCCATATATTTAATTACAGTGGTGTACTGCACTGAACCAGGCGCCGTGCTGCTTTCCCATATCTCCACCATGGCACCCTGAGATAAACACATTGTCTTTTTGCCATTGAACAGATAAGTAAAATGAGGCTCAAGGAGTTCGAGTATTTTGATGAGGTCACATAGCAAACAGGTGGTAGAGCTGAACATAAGCCCAACATGGCTCCGGAGAGTATGTTCCTAATCACCATATTAGAAGTGTAAAGCAGTTGTATAGGCGAACACAAGCATTGGTTTTTCCACTGTTACTAAGAGCAGTTTCAGAGGGATGGAGCTAAGTTACATAAGAAAGATTTCTTTTTTCGTTATAAAATATAACATTAAGAGAAGTGCACAATGCCAAGTGTGATGGTACATGTCTGTAACCCTGACTACTTGAGACAGTAAGGCAGGAGAACCACAAGTTCAAGACCAGCCTGGACAATTTAGTGAGACTTTGTCTCAGAGAAAAAAAAAAAAAAGGCCGAGGATGTAGCTCTGAGGTGTGTACTTGCCCAGCAGACACAAGGCCCTGGGCTTACTCCCTAGTACTGAGGGGAAATGTGCAAAATGTAATACATTTGCACCCAGCACCCAGATCTTGGCTTCTAAGAACATTCTTCATTAAAAAGAAGAAGATTTCTTGGAGGAATGGCTGATTCTAGAATTGATCAGGAAATATATAAGATGAGCCTGAAGTATTTTGTGTCAGAAGTCCAGAAGTGTTTAAGGAAAAAAAAAAAAAGGAAAAAAGAAACACAATGGTGGGAGTGTGTGAAAGCAATACATTTCAGAAAGACCTTCCAATGGTTGAAGCATGATATAAATCGAGTAATATTAAATTATAACCTACTCAAAGTATTAAATGAATATCCTTGAATTCATACTGATATAAATAGGTGATATGTTTAAGTGATAAATAAACAAATGGGGGAGAACAGGTGAATCGCTCATGAAAAGACTTCCAAATGTGTAACTTCTGTAGATTTTTCATTCTCAAGGAGGTGAATATAATACCCCACTTCTTAAGTATGAACTTGGCATAGTGAGTTCCTGCCAAAGAGTATAGTATGAAAGAACTTTTTTAAAATTAAATAAGCAACTTTAGAGTATGACAAGTACTATGTTAATCACATGATCAAGATCAGCATCAGCAGGGATATGTCATGCCCTGTAAACAATGTGATAAAAATGGCACTTTTCCTCTGTAGTCTTACTCCCCAAATCCCATAACCTAGTTTCATTTTGAGAAAAATATCAGACAAATCCTAATCTAAGTACCGATAAAATCAGTACTTCTCAACATGAGGAAAGTCTGAGAAACTATCATAGTCAAAAGGAGACTAAAAAGATGTGACAACTAAATGTAACATGATGTCCTGAGTGTGATCCTGGCAGAGGAAAAGAACATTAGGTAAAAACTAACAAAATCAGGGTTGGAGATTTAGCTCAAGTGGTAGAGCATTTGCCTAGCAAGCGCAAAGCCCTGAGTTTGATCCCCAGCACTCTCCCCAAAAAACTAATGAAATATGAATTTAGTATGGACTATTTAATAATAATGCAATAATATTGGTTCACGAATGATGATAGATATACCACACAAATGTAAGATGTTAATGACAGGAAAACTTTGTGTTATGTATACTATCTTTGCAATTTCTGTATAAATATGTTTGTAAAATTTTAAATTTATCAAAAAATAATGTACTTGACAAGATATAAAATCAACATTAAAAAGTCAATAACTTTTCTATATACCTATTGTTCATATTATTATGAACTACATGAGAAAGAAATCAAGAAAACCATTCCATTCACATACACACAAACACACGTGCACACGCGTGTGCACACACAAAACCTAGGGATCACCCTAACCGAGGAAGTCAAAGACCTCTACAGTAAAGATTACAGAAAACTGAAGAAAGAAATAGAAGAAGTCACTAAAAGATGGAAAGGCCTTTTGTGTTCATGAATCAGCAGAATTAATAGTATTAAAATGGCCACATTACAAAAAGCAATCCACAAATTCAATGCAATTCTTATCAAAATTCCAGTGACATTCTTCACAAAAGTAGAAAAACAAGCCTAAAATTCATATGGAAACACAAAAGACCCAGAATAGCTGAAGCAGTCCTAAGCAGAAAGAGCAGGGCTAGAGGCATCACAATACCCAATTCTGAATTATACTACAAAGCCACAGTACGCCAGCACGGTCTGGTGTAAAAATAGACTCAGAGACCAGTGGAGTAGAACAGAGGACACAGGAACAAGCCCACACAACTACAACCATCTGATTCTTGATGAAGGAGCCAAAAACACACCTTGGAGAAATGACAGCCTCTTTAACAAATGGTGCTGGGAAAACTGGATATCTAGTTGTAGAAGACTGGTATTAGATCCCTATCTCTTACCCTGTACAAAAATCAATTCAGAATGAATCAGAGAAGTAGGTAAGATTGAAACTATAGAAGAAAATAGGGGAAACACCATAGGCACAGGCAAGAATGTCCTGAACAGGACTCTACTAACACAAGAAAAAATAGGAGTAATCAACAAATGGGACTATACTGAATTAAAGTTTCTACACAGCAAGGGAAAAAACTAACAGAGTGAAGAAACCATCTACAGAATGAGAGAAAATCTTTGCTAGCTACTCTTCCAACAGAGGATTGCTATCTAGAATATATAAATAACTCAAACAATTGATACCAAAAAATCAAATAGCCCAGTCAATAAATGGACAAAGGAAGTACAAAGACACTTCTCAAGAGAAGTATAAGTGCTCAATAAGTATATGAAAAATGTTCAACATCTTTAGTGATTCAGGAAATGCAAATCAAAACTACATTGATATTCCATTTCATCCCAGTCAGAATGGCTGTCATCAGGAATACAAAAAAATAAATGCTAGTGAGGACAGGGAGAGAGTCTTCTTCTACCCTGCGGTGGGATCATAAAGTATTGCAGCCCTAGTATGGTTGAGCTTAATTCGCCAACTTGATTGACTTGGGAGCCACATAGGGAATTAGAGCACATTCTGCTTGCCTTGATGGGTCACGGAAATGTGACTTTGGGGGTCTATATCTGATCCTTGGCCTCTTCCTCTCTGGCACGGTTCTCCAACTCTTCCTCTCTTACTCCACCATCTGCTTCATGTTTTCGTATTGGAGCCATCCAACCATAGACTGAAGCCTATGAAATTATCAGCAAAAACCATCCCTTCCTCCTTTAAATTATGTATATTGAGGCTTTGATCTCAGCAACAGAAAGCTAATACAAGGCCCCTATGGAAATCAGTACGGAGGTTTCTCAAAAAACTAAAAATAGGGTTACTGTTTGGTCCTGCTATACCACGCCTTAGTGTATTCCTCAAGGAATTGAAGTCAACATACTAGAGGAATAGATGTATATCCATGTTTATTGAGGCACAGTTTACAATAACAAGATACAGAACCAGCCTAGGTGTGCATCAACAGATGAATGGGTAAAGAAAACGTAGTATATATATGCAATGGAGTATTATTCAACCTAAAGAAGATTGAAATTTTGTCATTTGCAGGAAAATGGATAGAACTGGATCGAAGTCATTATGTTAAGCAAAATAAGCCAGACTCAGAAAGAAAAGTATTGTGTCTTTTCCCTAATATCTGAAATCTGAAAAATTGGCATTAAAGGAGACTTACTAGACAAGAGGATGAGAATAATAAAGGGGGAAGGTACAAGGGAGGGTAATAAGAGACATGGATATGATCGAAATATGTACATTAAAAACCAATATTTTATAAAATTAATAGGCAAAACATAATGTATTTGAGTAATAACCAAGTTAATGTGTATGTCACGTCCACCCAGAGTTAGGACATTGCCAGCAACTAGAAACCTCTCATTTCTCTTCTCAATTGGGTCACCACCTTTCGCCTTAGAGAAAAATCCATACTAATAAGAATTTTATGATCACATGCTGCTTTTCTTTATACTGTTTCCACTAATTCGCATTGCTGAAGAGTACGAAGTGTTTTGCCTGGTGTTGAAATTTACATTTACATAAATGTTATCGTACTGTGTGTATTTTGGAGGTGTCTTGCTTGAGATTTGTCTGTGTTGCTGCATGTCTATTTTCATTGCTATACAGAATTACATTGTATAAGTGCACCAAAATGTAAGTGTATGATTTGTTGTTGGGGGATATTTTAGTTGTCTCTGGTGTGGAGCTCTGAAAAGGATTTTCTAACCATCAGATCTGTGAGACACTAAAATTTGATACATCTTTTAGATTTTTTTAAGAATATGCATTTCTGAAGGGAAAGAAAAAAGAAGGTACTATCTGAAAGCAGGATGGTGATCTTTTTTAAGGGCCACAATGTACCCAGAGAAGGTCAGAAAGCCCAGTGCTGCTGCTCATGGCACACCAAGAGCCAGGAGGTTGCCCCAGTGCCTCAAGGCGATGAAAACCTTCCTTCCCAGAGTTACACAGACCAGCCCCTTTCCATTTTATCCACCACTTTGCTTGTGGTGATTGTCAGTCAAACCATAGAAACCTTGATCTTAGTGACAGCTGCTTGTCCTTTACAGAGAGTGAGTCTCTGTAGGGCAGGTTCCTGTCTAGTTGGCCGCATGGAATGGAGACAGGAAGTTCTCCCTTGCCTTCCCCACAGATCCTCCCGGTAATGCAGGTTGCTGACTCAGGGAAGGAACTTGCTATACTTTCCAAGCAGATGAGTATGAGTATCGGGCTGGGGGTGGGGGGGAGAAGAAGAGAGGAGAGGGGAGGAGAGAAGGGGAGGGGAGGGAAGAGGAGGGAAGGGGAGAGCAGAAGTGAGGAAGAAAGCAAGAAAGAGAAAGTAAACATCTAAGATTGAATCAAGGTGAGAAGTCCTTGCTTGTCTGGCCACCATGACCGTATTTTCCAGTTATCTTTGAATGAATCAAACTTTATTTTTATCAGAGGTACTTCTCAGGTTAGCATAGCATGTCTTACTTTTGTCTATTCTAGCCTAATTATGTTCAAGTCATGCTTTTGTTAATGATTCAACTGGAAGGTGAATAGACCTAGTAATCTTAGGCTCGGGAGTCAGACAGACCAAAATCCCACAAGGCCTCTGAGTTAGGTAATATGCACTTCCCCTTTCTGAACCTAAGTTTCTTTACAAGTGAAAAAAAGAATAGTAAACTTACTTCGTAAGAAGGAATAATTTACTACAAAAATGTGTTCAGAGTATTTAACATAGTTCCTGACACAAGAGAGAAAACTAATGTATAATGAAGATCATTGTTGTTGATAATTATGCAGTAATTCATCTACTAGTTCCTTCTTATGCATGTGGTCAGATACCTTGCAAATGTAAGATTTTACAGCTATTTAAAAAAATTGCCCTGTGACATTTAGTGTTTTATATTTTCCATGCTAATCGGAATCTATAGCAGGATGAAAATGAGGTTCAATGTGAGTGAAAGCCTTTGAGTTGGTCTCCATTTATGTCTCTTTCCATCAGGTTTATAATTGGAGATTTGCTGGATTCAGAAAATGACATCTTTGAGCAGTCTAAAGAATGCGACCCTCATGGGTCAGAGGAGTCACAGAAGGCCTTTGACCATGGGACAGAGCTCATCCCATGGTACGTGTTGTCCATCCAAGCTGACGTGCACCAGTTCCTGCTGCAGGGGGCCACAGTCATCCACTATGACCAAGACACACACCTCTCTGCTCGCTGCTTCCTGCAGCTTCAGCCTGACAATAGCACGTTGACTTGGACGAAGCCCCCCACTGCCTCCCCAGCTAGTGCTAAAGCAAAACTTAGTGTGCTCAGTAACACAGCTGAGCCTGGCAAGTTCCCATTGCTGGGCAGTGCTGGATTAAGCAGTCTGACCGAGGGGGTCTTAGATCTGTTTTCAGCAAAGGCTGTGTACATGGGGCACCCTGGCATTGATCTAAACACTGTGTGTGTTCAGAACAAACTGGGTACCATGTTTCTGTCGGAGACTGGCGTGACTCTGCTCTATGGACTTCAGACCACAGACAATAGATTATTGCATTTCGTGGCACCAAAGCACACAGCCAAAATGCTCTTCAGCGGATTGTTGGAACTCACTAGAGCTGTGAGAAAGATGAAGAAGTTCCCTGACCAGAGACAGCAGTGGCTCCGGAAACAGTACGTCAGCCTCTACCAGGTAAGGGGTGTAGCATCTTGCTCTCCTGGGTGGTGGGATCCTCCCAAGTACACACTCAGCGCTCCCAGTTCCACCAGCTCCGGGCTCTGCCGCTTTCTGCCTGTGTGACCCTGTGCAGCTTTTACTTAGCCTCTCAGTGCAACAGTTCCCACCCCTGTAAAATGCAAATAACAACAATACCTGTTCATAGAACGGCTGTAGGAGCTGACTTAATACTTATAAGGCCACAGTGTGAACTCGTACACGTAAAAAATAGTACCTGCTCATGGTAGGTCCTGCAATTATTTTGTTATGAAAATAATGATTATGGTCATTATAGTTCTTCTATCTGGAGAGAAACTGGTTAATAGAAGCAATTTCATTCATTGACAAGGTTACAGTCGAAAGCATCGTGATCTAAATGGTTTTATTATTAATTAGTGACTAACTGATACACTGGAAGCCTTCCCTTTGGAAATTCAAATTCTGATTCATTACCTAACATGATATGTGACTCTTTCCGAGTTCTGTTTAACTTACTGTGTATTGTTTCCTAATTGTAGAGCTTTTAAGGTTAAAAGAAACTTTCACAAAGGTGGAACAATTCCTACCTAGAGTTCTTCCTCATCAGGTTTATAGTGGCAGCAGCCCCAGAAGGCAGTGTTTCAGTCTGCTGCTTACGTTCTGTGAGTTTGTCCTTCACTCTGACTTATTAGGTACTTTAACTCTCCAACTAAGAGTGGAGACAGGGCTGGGCTAAATGAGGTAGTGAGAAGAGATATACAGGTGTAACCAGAATAGCGTACTTGTCGGCGAGGAGAGTACCGATTGCTGGTAGATTGAGTCATGAACCCTGCCCCAAGATGACACTGTTGAAATGGCCCTATCAGATGAATTCTATCAAAGTACTTGGTTTTTATTATCTTGCTTTTCTGTCTTAATGGGAAAATACATTAGTGTCACAGAATAAATTGAATTATGACTTAAATTACTCAAATGGCTGATTTCATGTATTTTCACAGTTCTAACATGTTTCTGACAATTAAAAATATTTCCTCCCTGGGAAATTTGTAGAGACACATATAGCAAGGCCTTTCTTTTCCCTGTCTCCACATCCACGTGAGTTTCTAAGTAGAGATCGTATCCTAAATAAGTAACTTGATATATTAATTAATAAATAGACTGATCTTTTCATGCATGCTAAAACTACATAGCACAAAGCCATTTTGATTAATCATCTAAAATGGAAACCAAAATACCTGCTTCCTGTGTGTTCCATGGGGCACTTTGAGTGTGGCTGACTGTTTGAAAGAAAAGTGTTCAAGAGCTATTATGAGTATTGGGTTTTTTTTGTTGTTGTTTTTTTTTTTTTGGTACCGGGGATCGAACTCAGGGCCTACATGCTTACAAGGCAATCACTATAACCACTGAGCTAAATCCCTGGCCCGAGTATCGGTTTTTAATTAGAATTCTTCCTCAGCCTTTGAGAATCAGCAAAAACTGCCGCATGTGGACATAAACCAGTCTTGAGCTCAGTTACAATCCCTGTCACATGCCTCTGTGTCTCAGTCTCTCCATTTATTTCCTTCTCCAGTTGCTCCATCTGTTTCCTTCTCCAGCTCATAGTAATTGAATTAATACATAAGATAGATTTGGTTTCTCATTTGCCTGGTAGCCTTCAGCTCTTGCCAAAGGAGGCATCAGCTGAGACTGAGGACAGCTAATAGAGACTTAAGAGGTACTGCTGGAGCAGAGGCCAAGTGACCTAGAGAAGACTCAGTCTGACCCAGCTGCAAATACAACCCACAGCGCCCCCAGCAGATACTGCAGAGTTAAGGTCAAACAACTCCAGGTACCCCAGTCACTTTGGAAATGCAGGTGACATTCTTCCTCAAAGCATCATTTTACAGGTGCCGTTTGCAAAGACAGGCAACCTGCCTTGGACACAGACACTCAAGATTACTTGGACACAGACACTCAAGATTACTTTCAGAAGAAAAAAGCGGAAAAGGCCAACAGACTGATCGTTTTCTCTTCACATAAGCCATCTCCCAAATTGTCACAGGAGACCCCAAGAGGATGCTGATATAATACGTAGAGAACAAGTGTCAAATGGATCCTTTCTTAATGTTAAATGTCCACGTGTGATGGATTTTTCTGCTTCTGAAAAGCTGGGTAATAATCCTAATTAAAAATGAATACTGATGGGGCTGAGGATTTAGCTCAGTGGTTACAATGCTTGCCTCACAAGCACAAGACCCTGAGTTCGACCCCCAGCACCGAAAAATAAATAAATAAATAAATAAAAATAAAAATACTCATGATGACTTCTGAAGACTTTTCCAAATAGCTGTTAACACTGAAGGCTCCCTGTGGAACTCACAGGAAGCAGGTATTGTGGTTTTCATTTTAGGTAAGTTGACTAAAGCTGGCTTTGTGTGTGCAGCATTAGCATTCTTGTTAAGTGATTTTTTTTTTTTTTGAGACAGGGTCTCACTGTGTAGTCCATGCTGGCTTTGAACTCACTGCATAGCCCAGGTTGGCCTTGAACTCATGGTGATCCTCCTGCCTCAGCTTCCTGAGTACTGGGATTACAGGAATGCACCACCATGCCTGGCTCGTTAAATGATTTATAATACATGTTAGCACATTAAATTCTCTGAGATGACCTTGTACAAAAAAAATCCCTATTTAAATTTATCTGTAAGGTAAAGAAATTTTTGAGAAATCTTTTTTGGATTTTTCCAAACCTCTATTAACAGCCCTATGAGAACGTTTCTTTATTCCCAGTTTGGGAAATGCTTACACAGAAAATAAAAATAATCTTCCCAACATTAGTATTCCCTTATGCAGTGAATGTATGTGAAGTTACTTTCAAATACTACAAGTGCTTGTGATCAATCCATTGGAAAGAGTAGCAGGAAAGCAAACGAGAACAAACAGTGACATTTGTAGTGAAGCCTTGGAAAACCCCGGAAAAGAAAAGACAGTAAACTGTGGAGGGATGTTGGTGTGTGGTGTGAAGGGAAACTGACTCCATGAGCTTTAGCTCAAGGCCATCATGGCAGAGCTGGCATTTGCGAAGAGCTCTAGGAAGCTGAAGAGAACGTACCCTGAAAAACTAACAGATGCATGCTCAGAGGATGATGGTATGCGGGGTGTTCTGAGTCCCACAGACTCTCCATCGCCTTCAGATTTCAGCCACTCGATGGGGATGGCAGCTCAACTGTTTGTGGAGTTCCAAGGGCCCACAAGCCACATACCTATATTGAAACAGCATCAAACAAGGTGAAAAATCAACCTGGCATGGTGTATTAACTGACCAACAGAAGCTAAATTTTATTTAAACACACTCACTTCTCGTTCCCTACCCCCAACACCAATAAGTCCTTCAAAATTCTCATTTACAAAGTAAGTCTTGATGAATTTTCCTACAGTGTTTGTTCTGGCATCTAACCTCTGAATCCAGGATGGGGTGGGTATATTTTTCCTACTTGATGGTTCAAAATGCACCACTGGAACTGATCAGGGACATGACCAGGACACAAAACAGGGGTCAAAAGACAGAGTTAGAAAACATAGCCACTTGGGTTGTCAGATCATTATTCTTCTGTGGCCACCTGTGCTCTTGCTCCTCTGGGAATGAACTGCTAGCCATTAACGTCACTACCTCCCCAGTGCTTGCTGCTGCCTTTTGTGTTCAGCCCGTGGTTCTTTTATAGGAGGACAGTCGGTATGAAGGCCCAACTTTGGCTCATGCAGTGGAGTTGTTTGGTGGCAGACGGTGGAGTACTCGAAACCCGAGCCCTGGAACATCAGCAAAGAATGCCGAGAAGCCCAATATGCAGAGAAACAACACCCTGGGAATAAGCACCACCAAGAAAAAGAAGAAAATCCTCATGAGGGTAGAGTAGTATTTGTTTATTAAGCATCACGCCCAATCTTCCAGGACAGTTGTGTGGTTTATATCTCCATAAGCCACCTTACATCATTTGAGTTGGGGACAAGGTGAGGCATAAAACTGATAGTACAAGGGTTTGTGCCAGAAAGCAAGACAACACCAGGGAAAAGACAAGGTTCAGAGAAGGACACAGAGTTGTAAACAAACTGCAATCTAAATAAGGGTCATTGTCAGGCATCTGCATAGTCCTATAAGAGCA